>PPIY02000048.1:0-68153 GCA_003707405.2 Dujonia schatavii | reverse complement strand
AACTCCCGGGTGTTGTTGTTTGAAAGGCGTTTCGCAACTTACCGCTTTGCTTGCAAACACAGCATGTCCAACGACGATGACTACGAGGAATCATTGATCTCTCAATTCGAGACAACACTCTGACGTAATCGCAGCGGCTGCATATCAACGAGCATTAACGACCATACGAGTGAGACAAATGGTACACGCTCGTAGCACTTCGGAGCTTCAGGTTCAGGATCTCGGCACATGCGGACTGGCGTGGTGGAGCCAGAGCTAGCAGGAATAATCCGGAACAGCAGTAACTGATCGCGAGGCGCATTATGGCCCATACTTCATAGGGTTCCATTGGCTTGCTCAGTGCGCAGCCTAGCCAAATGTAACCTGTCTAAAATGGAAAATTGCACCCTCATTTAGCAATCCAAGAGCGATAACATGCTCAGATGCTAGGCTAAAAATGAAAATATACAGGCTTGTATTGTATTGAATATGTAGAATGACGGGCCTTAATTTCTCCCTTGGCGCTAATTGTGAATATATAAGGAAGGGTTTATTCGCAAAAAGTTGCAAGTGTATCAAAGCTGAATAGGCTACATATACAAGAGAGTTGATCACCATCCTCACACCTAATCTAATCACACATCGGATACACACACATTCCAACATAGAATATGAGCAAGAAGATAACATCCGCTATCAATGATGAAGTTGGTCCATTGCCAACACCTCCTCCCAAGTTGGCAAAAAATGTGCTTGATCTTTTCTCATTGAAGGGTAAAGTTGCCTCAGTGACGGGCTCCTCCGGTGGAATAGGGCTTGCTGTTGCTGAGGCATATGCGCAGGCCGGCGCCGATGTAGCAATCTGGTACAATTCGACACCAGCAGACGAAAAAGCCGAATCCTTGGCGAAAGAATACGGGATCAAGGCAAAGGCGTACAAGTGTAACGTATCGGACCCAAATGAGGTGGAGAACACCATCAAGCAGATCGAATCCGACTTTGGAACCATCGACATTTTTGTCGCCAACGCAGGCGTGCCCTGGACCGCAGGGAAAAGCATTGAGGCAGAGGGCTGGAGCGAGTTCCAAAAGATCATTGACTTGGACCTCAGTGGAGTATACTACTGTGCCAAGACTGTGGGAAAGATTTTCAAGGAGAAGGGAAAGGGCTCTTTGATCATAACGGCGTCAATGTCGGGACATATTGTGAACGTTCCACAGCTTCAGGCTCCATATAACGCAGCCAAGGCTGCGTGCTTGCATTTGGGTAAGTCGCTTGCCGTTGAGTGGGCTCCATTTGCAAGAGTGAACACAGTTTCCCCAGGATACATCACCACAGAAATCTCGGACTTTGTGCCTGACGAAATGAAGCAGAAGTGGTGGCAATTGATCCCTGTGGGGAGAGAAGGAATCACTCAGGAGTTGGTGGGCGCCTACTTGTATTTAGCGTCAGATGCAAGCACTTACACAACTGGAAGCGACATCTTGGTTGACGGAGGCTACTGTGCACCGTAGACTCTCTCAATGGAGACAGTAAACCAGCACATACGACTATTTGGCCTACAAGTGTCTAGTATACTATTTATTTGAATAGAAAGCGACCTTTCTTGGGTTCTATGACTGTAGAATTGAATTTTGCGGGTTGCATTCCTTTTATATATATATTTTTTTTATATTCTTGAGAGATTCTCTTGCTTACAGCGTGAATGCAAGTTCTAGAAGATGACATCGTCCTCGTTCTCTTTGAGCAAGTCGTCTTCACCTTTAGACTTCAAGTCGAGCTGTTCGATGGCTGCTGCATCAAAGTCCACGTCCCCGTCTGTGACTCCTGGCTTCAGTTCTATCTTCTGTGCGTCTTCTTTCGATTCATCTGCAAGCTTCAAATCGTTGGCTGCAGCTTCTGCCTTCTCCTTCTCTTCCAAATCTGCTGCTGCTGCAGCCTCTTGCTTCTTCTCTTGCACTTTTTTCAACCGGTAGAACTCCTCTCTGTCCAACTCGTCGAGCTCTGAGTTGATGTAGCTGATTGTGTTTTCGGTTCTGGGGATGATAACATGCTCGATGGCGTTGACTCTTCTGTTTGTCACCTTGATCACCTCGTCCAAGATGATGAACGCAGTCTGGAGCGACGCCAATTCCACCAACGTCTCTACTGCCTTAGTGTACACGAGCTTGGCTCTCTGCACCTGCTGACCTCCTCTTCCTAATCCGGTCAACTTGAAGTCGTTGATGTCCTCATTGATGTGTGACTCGAAAGTGGGCAAGTACACTCCGGACACGTTCTCCTGTTTGGCCTTCACCTGGAATCTAGCCTTTTGAACCAGCTCGGACACCTGGTAAGCAATGTTGTCACCAGTCGCATATTGAACCTCTGCGAGCGAAAAGGCGGCAGTTTGCATGACTCTACCCATCTTTCTCTTTGCATCGTCAATTCTCTGGGTAATATCTCTGAATCTTTTGGTCAACGCCTCGGATTTTCTCTTCAAAAGTGAGTGTCCCTGTTGGGCGCCTTTCAATTTCCCCTTCATGACACCCAACGTCATACGAGTGGGGAAAACGGCTTCTCTGTTACCGGCACCGGACATTATGTTTCAATTGTATTGCAGAGGTGTGGTGGACGAGCTGTGTTGGTCACAAAGGGAAAGCAAGCTGGAGGAGACTGGTCGCTTCGTGCTAGGCTAATTAAAAATGCTTGTGGGCGAGGGAAAAAAAGGGATTGGCTATAGTCCTGTATATAAATCAAAGATAGAGATATGGGTTGCGATACGAAGGGCTGAACCAAGGAAACAGGGAGCTCACCAATCAGGAATGGCAACATGGATGGAGTATGCCAGTTTACAGATTTAGACAATTTGTCGATCTCCCTGGTATAGTATCAGTCCCTCTAGTATACCGTGTTTGTGTTGGCTGTAGCCCTTTGTTTGTTGAAATCTCCAGGAATTCTCTAAGGTGGCTTAATCCAACGATTAGTTCTGACAAACAATTCTGAGAGACTAGACCAGTATCCCTTCTTCTTGCGTTTTTACTGTGAAGGCTAGACCACTTTGCTATGTTTTGGCCCACTGTGGCACCGTTTAGTGCTTCACTCTTCATTTTGTATGTGCAGTTTTCGCAGCCACTTTTGCATGTTTTTTCAAAGCGCGATATGAGAGTCCAAATTTCTACACCACTTTCGTTCGCCTACTCATCATTCAGCAATGCCTTGGGATTTAGGTACTCTCATCTCGTCGGATGAAGATATTGCATTTGAACTGGCTCTCCTAAAAGATCTGGCGAATTTTACTCTTTGGTTAAAGTACTATCGAACGTTGCCAGACTGCGATGGCCGCCGCGATGACGTTCCAGCCGATTTCAAGAAGCGAATATTCATCTTGAGCAGAGCCGTTTCGTCTCTTCCCCGTCTGTATAAGCTTTGGGTGCTATACCTTGATTTGCGTTTGAGCTTATCTTTGGCAGCGCTTGCCTCACATGGTGATAGCACTGGTGCTACACCTGATGTCGGAGCTACTGCTGCAAAGGCAGCAGTACGGAACACAAATCAAATCTTCCTCAAAGCTTTGAGCTGGCTCAACAAATTTCCCATAATTTGGACAAAATACTTGAAATATCTAATAGACACCCAAATTGACGATGTCAAGTTAGTGCGAACAACATTCAACAGAAGTTTAGCAGAATTACCCTCATCGCAACACCATTTAATCTGGCCTTTGTACTTGGACTTTGCCAATATAGTGAAAGGTTCAACTGGTGCTAAGATTTATAGGAATTTTTTAAAGTATGAACAACCAGTTGACCTTCAGGTTGCCAGTGACTCCTTTAGAGTGGATATTGTGGGTGTGCTAGGCAAATTGGTGGAGTATGGTGACTGTGAAACAGCCTCTAATGTCTTTAATGAAGTATGGCAGAGCTACGATAAGGAGTACTTACAGATGGAAATCAGTAAGGTGGATTTTTTGCTCAAGTTCTTGAGTCATTTGGCACGAGTGGCCAAGAATGTGGAGCCACTTCTATTTGACTCAGTCGCTACGGAAGGGCTTGCGAACTTCCGTGACCAAATTAGTAAGATCACCCTCAAACAAGTCGAATTTTACACAAACAGAGATGCCCATTTCACTCAAATACGATACATATACGATACATCGCTTAAAGATTGTGTGACTGTGCGGGACTTCGTGGCAATTTTTGACTCATATACTGAGTTCTTGGAGAAAGTGATTGACAATCGCGTAGAAGAGACCCAAGGTGAAGAAACACCAGATCTTTTGCTTCATATCTCGTTTTTGGAAAACCTCATAGAAACAAGACCTTTACTATTGAACGATCTTCAATTGAAACAAGATGCGAACAACCTTGACGAGTGGTTCAAAAGAGTCGCCATTTACGAATCTCAAAATGACATCAATAAGGTGTTGACCACATTTGCGCAGGCCCTAACTACTATTAACCCTCTCAAATGCCACTCCTTGAGCAACAACACAACTGAGTACACACTCCCAAAACTCTGGATCAAGTATGCTGATATTTACGCATCCAATGGTGATCTTTCAACAGCATCACTAGTAATGAGTAAGGCTGTCCAGTCACAGTTCCAAACTCCAGATGCGCTAGTTGAGTTGTACATCCACTGGAGTGAATTAGCTACAAAATCGGGTGAATTCGCTCGTGCTCAGGAGATAATAGAGAATGCCTGTACGTACGTTCCAGGACCGCCGAGCCCACTGAGTTCAATTGGTCAGGAACATGAAGCCAATGGTGGCGCGACTCTGTCGGAACAGTCAATACTGTATAACGATTCAAGTATCCCAATTCATAAACGGCTTCACAAATCTGTGGAGCTTTGGGCGTACTACATTGACCTCTTGGAAGCTGCAGTCGAAACTGGATCCGAAAAAGAAATAGAAACAGTAAGCAACGCATATGAAAAACTTATTCGTCTTAAGCTCGTTACCCCGTTGAATATTATTAATTATGCTATGTTTCTAGAAGAATGGAAGTACTATGAGAGAGCTTTCACAGTTTACGAATTGGGAACTAAGCTCTTCCTGTTCCCAGTTTCGTTCGAAATATGGAATATTTATCTAGCTAAGGCTGTGAATCCAGATCGCAAAATGGATATCGAGCGGGTCCGTGATTTGTTCGAGCAATGCCTTAGTGGAATCACGTATCCTTCGGCAGTGATTAAGCCTGTATTGGTGCTATACTCTGACTTTGAAGAGAAAAATGGCCTCATACTCAAAGCGGTTAAAATACTTCAAAATGGGGTACAAAAACTACTGCAAGGTGATAAGGAAGTATCTTTGGCAAAGGGAGATCTCTACTCGGTACTATTAGCCAAGCTTACCAAACTCAACGAGCTTTCAATGCTTCGAAAAACATTTGAACAAATATTGGAGGACCAAGTACTAACAGTATCACAAACAATATCCTTTGCTTTCCAATTTATAGATCTAGAAGCATCACAAAAACAATTCTTGAGAGTTAGGCAATTGTTCAGGTACCTGGCGTCGTTGAAGCCACCACAGGAATCGGCAGAGCTTTGGGGAAAATGGGAGAATTTTGAGCTCACTTACGGCGACGAGAACAATTTTAAGGACATGCTTAGATTCAAGAGGTCAGTCTTTGCAAAATATGACCAGGAGATGTCCGACTTGAAGTCGGTTGTTCTTACTGGGTTTGTAAAGGCTAAAGTTCCAACTGAGAGAAAAAGCCAGTCCGCAGACGATAACTCTGTTAAAAAGGAAACACCAGTGGCTGATGAGAATCCAGACGAAATTGATATAGACATGGACTAAAAGTAAGGTTCTAATATAGCTATACATTAAAGATACTATAGTACTCTATATATGGGGATGGTCGTAAGCTTAGAAGGATTGTAAACAATCCTTCCATTTATTCATAATGGAATATAAGTTTTCGTTAGCGTCGTCAGACTTGTTGAATTTGATTGGTGTTTTATTTGAAATAAGCTCCTTGTAGTTGTTCCAACCAAAATGATAGTACTTAAAAATAGTGGCGAGTAAACTTTGGATCAATTGCAAATGAAACTTCCGTGGAGATGACGAGTTGAGGTACACAATCAATGATTGGAACACCTTTGTGAGGAGCTCGAGCGCAGCCGATGGAGACTCTACTGAGGAGTTCTTGGCCGAGTGTTGCTGAGCATCCGCTCCTCCTGGAGAGGGGAACGATTTAGACATTGTCTTGATAAGAATGGGTGTGCTTGGGGTTGATAAACTTAAGGGTTGTGTGTCAGATAAGCTGCATACGATTTCCCACACACTGTTTGCATTTAAACCTTCAAATTCTTTCAATCTCTCCTTGCCATTGTGGCTACCTTGAGCAAATACTTTGTTGACTCTTGATGATGCGCCAGTCCACCTTTCCAAAGCAACATTCAAAAATTGAAGAAATTCCTTGTGGAAAACCTTCATCTTAAATAGCTGCAATACATCATACACATCATTCAAAGGCGAACCATTGAACATGAGCAAAAATGAGGGCATCAAAAATATTTCATCCAGTTTGTTGAGTCCCTCAGATGTCATGGACTGGAGATACAAGAGAGTTTTGAAGTTCTCCTTAAATGTAACCATCGACGGAGTGGAGGCTAACACAACATCTGTGATAGACTGGTAAAGTGGTTTCGCGAGCACAGTATCAATTATACTCTTGAATTCAGCATCCTTGGAAACACGAATAGTTTCTGGGAGTGAATTGTATTTTTCCATGAGCGATGAGAAACTGTTGTAGTCAACGGGCTCGCGGTCAATTTGCTCGAGGAGGGTCTTCCAGACCGTAATCCTGACAGAAGACGGACAATTTGAGTTCCAATTCAAAGTTCTGATTGAATTCTTCTCCTTGGAGAGTTTTTTCGATAACTTCTGATGCAGCAGTGGGTTACATAAATCAGCAATTTGCATCCACTGACTTATATATCCATTTTGAGCCTCAAAAATCTTTTGTCTATTCAAAATGAGGCTCTGGGTGTTCAACTCGTAATCACTCAAACACTTTTGAAACTCTTTATTATGTTTGGAGATCTCTGATATTGACTTTGGAGGCAAGTTTATCGGTCTAGATTGGTCAAGCACGTTTAATTTTTCGCTTGACATGAGCTTCATATCCTCTAATGAGGATTGTGATTTGATATAGTTGGGGAGTTTATAAAGTAACTCATTTTCACGGTTTTGCTTGGCGAGCTTTGCCATTGATGTTGATCTTTGAGAGTAGTACTGTGAGATCGAGTGGGTGATTTCCGTGGTTTCGTCTCCAGTATATGCGGGTGCTCCCGTTACCGCGGAGGAACCTGAAGTAACCTCACTCGGTAACGGGAACGGGGTGGCGTAAAACTTCTTGTCATCACCAGTAGCTAATTTCAAGTCACTACGTGAGAGTGAAGCTACACTGCTCACTGATGCCTTTCTATGGAGGTGGATCTCGGACCCGCTTTGGATCAATGGAACGTTGAATGCAAGGTCTAGTCCACCGATTTCGTCGTCGTCGTCATCGTCGTTCTCATCATAAAGCTTTTTGCGGAGTTGTTGGCGCTCCTTGATCTGCTGAGCAGAGAGGTATTTAGTTTTCGACCGGACAAGGCCACAACTGGGTGCAACAATGGAGCCAGTAGAGGCTGATGCTGGTAGCACTGCTAGAGGTGTAGACGAGTGAAGAGGGGTTGAGTGGTTGGTCTTGAGTCTCGGACGACGACTACTAGCAGCAGGCTGTCCAAAGTGAGTAACGGATGCAGATGAGTGCAGATGCTGGTAATGGCTATGATTTTGTTGCTGATTAACGCTTCCACCACGAAGGGTTACAGTACTCACAGACAGGTTTAGCACCTCTGCCAGATCCACCGAGTACTTATCGTCGTTCTCCTCTTCTTCCTCGGCGATTTTCGAACCTGTCAGCGAGGCAAAGCTATAGTGATTCACCTTTGGGGACTCGTTGGGAGATGCAATAATCGAACTACTAGTGAGAGAGCTGAGTCTTGAGTCTGGTGGGTCAAACTGACTGCTATGTGTGGTTTCATCGGAAACGTTTGACTGAAGAGACACTATGGATTCGCCCAGCTTGGGTCGTATAGAGTTGGACACTTGATGTGGTGCTTGTGTGGTCACAAGATTTGGGTTGCTGTTGTTGAGCTTGGCTATGAAGTAGTCGCCCGGCCTCTTATTGGAGGCGCCGTCGCCAAGTGTGGTTAACGATGAGAGTGAGCCTACTCGTCTGGGCGCGAAGCCAGACTTGCCCTTTTTGAGATTTCGGCTGATCGACACGTCGTACATGTTTTCGTCAAACGACGACTGGGATATATTCGAGTGGTTCATGGAAGAGGCAAGTGTGGGAGGGTTGTTGTCTTAGTGGTGGCGGAACTGTTTGTAAGTTGGCAAGAGGTGGTGCAACGAGTGGACTACGTGGAGGCACGTGAAAACGAGTGTGGGTATTGTACAGAACCGATGGCGGTTGGGAGCGAGTGTATGTTTGGTGAAAGTGAGTGTTGGAGTAGTAGAGAAACTAGAATGCAAGAGGTAAGGGGGCTTGCTATTGTTTACTGGCTTTTTCAGTGGGCGAACGTTGCAGCGCGAAAATCGAAAATTCCCTTCGTGGATAAGCAAAAAGGAGATGAGCTGGTGGTACGGTGAAGTGGTTAAACGAATGGGTATACTACCTAACTAAGTGATGGTAGCAGGCGTTGAGGAGAAAAGAACTCGCTGATCTGGTAGGCGTTTTCGGTTACGAAATTTAGAGGAGCAGCCGTTACGAACCTACAAAACCGAGAAGGAACCCAAAATAAAAATATAAAAAAAAAATTACGTAAAATAAAACAAAAGAAAAAAAAAAAAAAAAAAAAAAAAAAAGAATACGGGGATGAGAATTTCAACTAAAAGTCTCCTGACGCCAGATCAATTTTGTAGAAAGCCCTTCTTCTTTCCCAGTGCCATTGCCAACATCTCTACACTAATGGCCTCAACTGGTCTTATCGTTTTTGCTGTCTCGTTCAGCTCCGCCTTGCTAGTAACGGCGTTTCTAGTATTCGCGTACTGGATCTTTTATAGGAACAGGTCTGGAGGTGAGTACAGCTTACTTTCTGGTGGTCCCAATGGTGCCGGCGGTATACTTGGCACCGTCACGTACGGGTCTACTAATGCGTCTGTTCCGCGCGAGTTCTTGAACGATGAGGAGTCCCTCATTCATCTCACAGACGAGTATGACTTTTCCCAAATTGTTCCGGAGGAGCAGATTGCCCACATCAAGGCAGAAGAGTTCACCGCCACAACCCCCCCAAATTTCCACCACTCAAAAGGCTCTTCCTACACGCCTGTGACCGAAGCTGCCATCCGAGACCGTGGAATATACGCTTTCGAGTTTGAGCAAGACCTGGACTTTTTGCAGCCGCGGTATGTTGTGGAGGAGCGTACCGAAGTGAGTTTTGTGAATAATGAGGCCCCCTACTCGTGTGCTACTTCTGTGTTGAACTATAGTTTGCCCGTGAAGCACAGGTCGAATGCGGATGTGGTGTATTTTGAAACAAAGGTTTTTGAAATGGCAGCACGTAGTTCGGCTGAGTCGCAAGGAGCGACTTCAAACTCCCAAGACACATCGGCTGAAGCTATCAGTTCTGGTACCGGGGTCGACTCCTCTCCCTTTGCACATTTTGCCATTGGGCTCATCACAAAACCATACCCACAGTTTCGTCTCCCTGGATACAACAACTTTCTGATTGCGTACGAATCCACGGGTAACTTGAAGATCAACAAGCCGTTACCCACACCCTTGCAGCAACACCGTAATCACGGCTCGAGCCAATATAATGCCCTTGTGCTCCCACCGTTACAGCAATCGGATATTGTTGGATTTGGGTACGTGATTTCGACAGGATCGATATTCATCACCCACAATGGTAAGAAAATGATGGACGTGATGAAGGGATGCTTTGTGGACATGTACCCAGCCATTGGCGCGTTTCAAACGAACGCCAAGTTCCAAGTTAATCTTGGCCAGCTCGGGTTTGTGTGGATCGAGGCCAACGTGAGAAAATACGGATTCATATCGAGCCATGATATCAAAAAGATCCAGGGAGAGCGTGGCCGTCAAGCACTCCCAGAGTATGCAAACAAGGCTGCAGACAAGCTCTTGGACAAAGGAGAAGAATTGCCGCCAGGGTACCCTGAGGAAGAATTGGACTTTTTCGGGCGAACTGCAACGGAAAACACAGCACTTCTTAGCCTGGTGGGCACATCTGCACAGCTTGAAGGCGAGAAGAAAGAGCCCGTTGCAGAAGAAAAACCAGAAAATGTTCATAGTTCTTCGGAAGTGACACATGAGCCTGAAGAGATCATGGATCTCCGCGAGCGTATCTACGAGCAAAGAACACAAGAAGAGGCGCCAGAAGTCACGGGTATTCCTGGTGCAGAAAACGCTGATGCTTCGACTGCTGAAGCTCATGAAGGCGCAGAAACAAACAAGGACGAGACTCCAGAGGCTGAGTCATCGACACAGGACGAGTCGCCAGAGCCAAAGGACACAACAAAGAGCGATGCAACCGGTAACAATGATCCTGTCCTGTCGCGAGAGGCCACACCGGTAACTGCGTCGTCATCTGCGCCAAAGAAGAAAAAGAAGAAGAGCAAGAAGAAGGGTAAGAAGAAGTAATAGGACAATACACAGTAATTGACCACTAAATGTAGACTCGAGCGGGTGTATAGCAAGGGAATACATAGTAATACGCTTCTAATAATCGCATTCTCCATCTTGGCTCCACTTAGCCTGATACCGTATGAAGTTGCAAAAAAAATCTAGCGCAGCCAGGTTTCGATCCTGGGACATCAGGGTTATGAGCCCTGCGCGCTTCCACTGCGCCACTGCGCTGCTAGATACCTTTATTAGGATGGCGATTCGATATGATGTCTCTTTTACCTAATCAGTGTTTTGGGCTAATGTACTGGCTATTCTGTGTCTCGGTGGGTGAAGTTCTAAACTAGTTCAAACCTCTCTGGTTGAAACCTAGGCTAATCCTGTTGTCAGGCAGATCTCACTTTATTGAAAAACACACCGCGGCCCCTTCCTCAATCCGACGCTTTCTTTCTAAAGACACTCGAATGCTGCTGTTCACTAGCACCTAGCTGTGGCGTCTAGTCTTCTTTGACGTACTAAGGGCTATGGATAGAAGTCTTAACTGGTGCCACCATCCTTTCTCTGATGTAAGGCACACCTTTGGTGTACTGATTTGTGTGGGTGTACGGGTGTATTTGTCACTTGTGCGGACTGGCCCTTGTCCAGTCAAGAGCTAGCCTCGAATGCACCGTAAAAGTAGCGTTTTTGGTTCTCCTCGTGTTTCTCCTCGTGTTTCTCCTCGTGGCTCTCCACGTGGCTCTCCTCGTTTTCTTCCATGTTTTTCAGAATAATTCTTTCTCTTCTTCTTCTTCTTCCTTGTGGCAGTCTATTTTGACTGGTAAGTTACTTATCAATGGAATTTTACAAGCTGAGAAAAAAGACCAGCAGCAATAGCCAGTAACACGGGGCACAGACTAACAAAAAGTAACAGTATTCTCTTCGTAATACGGTAGACAACCCTTGGCCACCCCTATCCAAAGAATCGCTCAACAACCCTCCATTCTACACTTACCTTCCTTTCCACATTTTATTATAGTACATACTAAAAATCATATCCAAAACAGGCTATCTAATCGGTCGTTCTTTTTTTTAAATTTTTTACTTTTTATGGCCGATGAACGGCGCGTGATACGTGTATTCCCCTGGGATTTGGCCCTCTGTTTCAAGAGGGAGAAGTTTGCCTTCCTCCGGGCCTGACTTTACGAAGGGTTTGCGCGAGATCTGGGCGTGACTGCTCTCAGAGAAGAAGACTGGGGTGAGGTTGACTAGGACCGAGGTGACTAGGACCGAGGTGACTAGGATCGGTTGACTAGGATCGTTGCCTAATACATACTCCGCTCAAGACTTCCAATGTCGTCCTTCAACTGTGCAGTCAAATTCACCTGAGGCACCTTCTTGGGCCTGCCTCTTTCTCTCTTCACTACGCGGCCGAGTTGCAGGTACATTTCTTCATCCTTCTTCTTTCTTTGCTTCATTGTTCCGTTCACACGAACGCCCTTGATTGTAACACCTGTTTGTTCTACCGGGAACTTTCTTGGCCGTCCTCTTCTGTCTTTCTTCTGGAGCAAGTTTTGTACTGCGTTGTCTTCGAGTGTTCTCATGTATGTTGGCTTGTCGAGCAAGTTGGAGATGTCGTCGTTTGTACTACTGTTGCTGTTTCTTACGTTGGCTCCGTTGTTGGCGTTGGCTCCAACTGTGGCTCCGTTTCTGTGTCCGCCGTTGTTACCGTTGCCACTGCCAACAACCTGCTGCTGCTGCTGCTGTTGCTGGCCGAGGTTGTTTCCGCTACCACGTGCAGTCGTTCCACGCGCCATCGAGTTCTTCAACAACTTGTTGAGATGCTTGAAGTTCGGGTGCTGCGAATCGATGTACAGGTTCGTGGACGGGTCCAAAATCAACTTCTTTGGCCGTCCACGTTTCCTCTTCGAGTCTTGGTCGTCTCCGGACGCGTCGTCCCGTGACTTTTGTGTAGTCAGAATAATCGTCGGCACAACCTGTGCCTGTGCTTGCGCGTCTGTTTGTGACTGCGCCTGTGCAGCTTGCACTTGTGCTGCCTTGGACTTCTTCCCACGTCCGTGCACTTGTGGCAGCCTTTGCTGCTGCTGCTGCTGCTGCTGAGCAAGCTGAGCATGCTGTTGAGTCACCAGGGCCTGTTGGTGAGCAGCAGCCGCAGCCGCCGCCGCAGCTGCTTGCTGCTGTTGAAGAGCCTGCTGCTGTGCCTGCTGCTGAGCCTGCTGCTGCTGCTGGAGTGCCTGCTGTTGCTGCTGCTGCTGCTGAGCTAACTGCTTCTGCTGCTGGTGCTGGTGCTGCTGGAGCTGCTGGAGCTGTGGTTGGTGGTGGTGGTGGGCCTGCTGCGCCTGCTGCTGGAGCTGCGCCTGAAGCTGCTGCTGCTGCTGGAGATGCTGCTGCTGGAGGTGCTGCTGCTGCGCCTGGAACTTTTGCTGCTGCTGCTGGATCGCGTCCACCACCACGGGCTGAACACCGCGGGCCAGAGGCAGCTGGTGCACCAGCAGCGGGCCCTGCTGCTGCTGGAGCAGCGGATGGTGCTGCTGTGGAGACTGCAGCGACAGCTGCTGCTGCTGTTGCTGCTGTTGCTGCTGCTGCTGAGGGTAGCGCAAATGCTGCTGAGGAGGAATTTGCTGCGACTGAACGTGCATGGGATGCTGCAACGGAGGCGTGTGGTACTGGGCCACCTGAGGAGACATCTGCGGCTGGTGCTGATTGCGGTACATCAACTGCTGAAACTGCTGTACCTTGGGCATCTCCTGGTGGAGCTGCGGCGGGATCCCCTGGTTGGGGAACTGCACGTAGTTGGTGTTGTTCATGGGCTGACCGTTCTGGTTGCCCTTGCTACCGTTGAACTGGGGCAGGGGGAGATACATCGCGCTTGCTATGGGGGACACGCTCGACGATGGGCAGGCGAAGGGGAGGGGCGACCGGTGTCTAAAGGGCTTGCTTTCTTTCAAAAATAAATAAAAAAAAAAAAAAATAAACGCTGAAAACAGAGGGGGTTGAGGTGCCAGCGAGGGGGTGTTGGGGACGAAAGGGGGCGCAAACGGGGTGTTCGCGGCGCTGCTGTTCGACGGGGGCTGCTGGGCGGCTCGGGGTGGGCGTGGGCGCGGTTGGGGGTCGGTTCGGGCTCAGAGATCACTATCACCGGGCGCTTTCTGGTGGCTCTTCGATAACAAGCTGGGAAAATTTTCTGACTTTTTTTTTTTTTTTTTTGTCGGGGGCAGCCAGAGGGCAACGATGGAAAGGGCGGGTGTCGAGATCGCATTTTGCGGTGGGGCGGGAGCGCGCTGTGTGCAGGCGGCACGCGTGCACTGCGCAACCGACTCGCGACGCTCTTTGCGTGCCGCCAACTCCGCTCGCGGCACGCTCGTAGTGCAGGCGATCCGCGGTGACCGCGCGCTGGGGTGCTGCCAAACAAGCGAGCCTGAGCGCGCCAGCGCCGGCGATCGGGCGTGTCCGCCGCCACCGACTCCTGCAAGCGACTATTGTTCGACGCGGCTTTCCGTTCTGGAGTGCGCTGGGGCACCGCGTGGGTCGCCGGCGCACAGAAATGGCGACTCCTGAGTCTGTGTGTGCCGCTGAGCGCTGCCAGGCCCACCCCGTCGCACGAACGCTCGTTCTCCCGGCCGCTCGCGGGCCCTTCGTGCTGAGCACACACGCACGGAGTTCGCAGCCACCGTGAGCATCCTGCATCTACATCATTACTACAGGCAACAGAAGCGCTGCAGACGCACCGAACGTCCACGCGTGTGCCTCCGGCGGCGCTCCCGCGGGGCAACTCCGTTGGGGAGCCTCCCTTCGGGGGAACAGCTCCACGCAGTGGTCTCCACGAAGTGGCCCGAGCGGAGCGGACGCCAGTGCCCCCGGCAGGGCCAGCACTACCCAAGTGGGTGTGCCTCCGGCGGCGCTCCCGCGGGGCAACTCCGTTGGGGAGTCTCCCTTCGGGAGAACAGCTCCACGCAGTGGTCTCCACGAAGTGGCCCGAGCGGAGCGGACACGCGTGCCCCCGGCAGGGCTACGAGCACTCTACAGTGCCCCGGCGGTGCTCCCGAAGCCGATCCTTGCGCGCAGCCACCCGGTGCCGAGATCTGGGTTGAGCTCCACTGGCTGCGTAGAAACCCGCTCGCCACATAGCACTTGCACCTTTCAGCCGGCACGCACACGTCCGTGCTACCAAACAGACTATAGAGCAGTCTGTCGCTGCAACCGCCGCCCTCCGTGCTGCTGGCAACCGCTCTCGCTCGCTCGTTCCCTCGCACACGTGCAAATGGTTGCAGTTTGCCCAGCTGCAGCAGAAAAAGAAAAATAAAGAAAATAAGCACGGAAGCTGCATACGAGCCAGGCCCTCAACACTCAGCTTGGGGGCTGGCTGCGAGACCCTTCCGAGTGCAGCGGCCCGTATCAGGCTGCCACGAATCCTATGCCCTCATCCAGGAGATGACTCGTTCAACCGCTTGGGTCGAGCGTTGCACTCCAAGCATGTACACACCCCGTACACATCGTTTTGCAGCCATGCAGTTGCACCCTCCGACCACACTCCCGCGACCCCGCGACACTTCTTCTCTATCTACCGTTCCAGCTCGCTACTCTCCCACTGCAGAACGCCTCCCGAAGGGAGCCAGCCTCAACGGAGTTGCCCTCGCCGGGAGGCGCCGCCGGAGGCACCCACGATACCAGTGCTAAGGAGCAGGGCAGCGGTATTGTGGGTGCCTCCGGCGGCGCTCCCGCGGGGCAACTCCGTTGAGGAGCCTCCCTTCGGGAGATTAGCTCCATGTGGTGGTATCCACGAAAGGGTTCGGACGTACCAGTACCCCTTTCACTGTCCCTCCCGCCTGGTTGGCTCCGTAGGCTCCAACAGTCTTTAGTCCCGACAAAACACCTGTCGCCACCACTCCCCTTTTAGGCGCCTACTGCCGGTCTCTTGTCTCCGTCTCCGGCACTTCCGCTCACGTGATCTAACACACACCCACAGCAGCACTGCGAAAAGACGCTGGCTGCAAAAGTAGCGTTATATCTTGCAATGGCAACGGAGACTTGCCAGCGGCTTCCCATGGGGAGAGTGCTGTTGTAGATACGGCCGAGCGCTCCATAGCCGAGTGCAATAGCCGTGGGAGCGTAGTTTTTGGAGTACTCCCCACTGCATTGTGTGTGCTCGGAACATCTTTGCTATTTCCGCATCCGGGGCCAGGACCACCTAGGCACCCACGGATTGGAGCACACGTAGACAGCCCACACACACCTTGTCTATTTAAAAGCCGCCATTTCTCAATTGCAAGTATTCTTTCCTCTATCGCTTCAAGCTTGCACCGTTTTCATTGTATCATCCAGAAATGTCACTTCCTATCCATAGCACCATCGGGTTCGGGACCATGTCCATGACATGGCGGCCAAACCCTCCCCCATTGGATGTTTCCGCCAAGTCCATGGACTATGTAGTTAAGAAATATGGAGTGAAGTGTTTTAACGGCGCAGAATTCTACGGCGCCGACAACCTCAACTTGAAGTTGTTCAAAGAGTGGTTGAGCACCAGCACCACCCCAACCAGCGACATTGTCGTGTGTATCAAGGGTGGCTTTGACTTGGCAACGTACTCTATTACAGGTGATAAGGAGTCGATCAAAAAGTCTGTGGAGAATATTGCCTCTTTCTTCCCACCCGTCGGCGACGCAAAAAGACCCAAGCTCGTGTACGTGCAGAGTCGGGTGGACCCGAAGGTGCCCATTGCCGACACTGTTCTGTATATCAACGAATACGTGAAGCTGGGGCTCATCGATGGGATTGCACTCTCGGAGGTGAGTGCCAAATCGATTGCTGCTGCCTCCGAGGTGGTGCCCATCTCTGGCGTCGAAGTGGAGGTGTCGTTGCTCACACAAGAGGTTGTGGATAACGGCGTCCTAGCAGAAACAAGCAAAAGAGGGATCCCTATATATGCATACTCACCACTTTCCAGAGGCTTACTCACAGATGCGACTGTAGCCGAGGGCGGCGAGTGGTTGAAGAAGATCCCAGAGGGCGACATCAGATTGAACTTTGACCGCTTCAAGCCGGAGAACTTCGACCACAACATGCAATTGCTCCGCGCATTACACGCTTTTGCCCACAACAAGAAGAACATCTCGCTCGAGGCGTTGGCGTTGTCGTGGCTCACGTCGATCAGCGGGTCGTCAAACGCAGAATTTGAAGGCGGAAAGGTGGGGCAAATCATCCCGATCCCGTCGGGATCGACCCCCGAAAAGATCGACGCCAACGTGGGGCACTTGGTAAAGCTCACAGAGGAGGACTTGGAGGAAATCTCACAGATCTGCCAGAAGTACGAGGTCCAGGGCTTGAGGTACAACCAGCACATGATTCCAACGCTATTCGTTTAGCAGCTATATAACCAATAAAAGTACAGTTTGCAGTCAAAAATCCTGATCGTAACCACTGCATGGAGCTATTCTCCCGAAGGGAGGCCCCTCAACGGAGTTGCCCCGCGGGAGCGCCGCCGGAGGCACCCATTCTACAGGACTGCTTGTGGCCCTGCCGGGGGCACGCTTGTCCGCTCCGCTCGGGCCACTTCGTGGAGACCACTGCGTGGAGCTGTTCTCCCGAAGGGAGGCTCCTCAACGGAGTTGCCCCGCGGGATCGCCGCCGGAGGCACTATAAGCAGGCTTTTGGTCCTTCGCGGGGCACACCCCTCGACCACTAGCAGACTCGTGGGGCTGCCTGGTGCCACGGGGAATGGCTGCGAAAAACGTTCACCTCATACAGCGTGCAGCGTCCAGGCTCGACGGAATGTCCTGGTAACGCCGCACATCGTCCTGGCTGCGCTGCGTGAAAGAGCTCAAAATCGTTGCTCTGCCATTGTGCACTTGTGTGCCCGCTCATCACCGTGTGGGTTTGCCTCCAGGGCAGACGCCGTTGGGGGTCCGGAACTTTGGGGCCTAAATCCGCACCCGCGCAGTAGACACCGCGAAAACCCAAAACGGCTACTCCGAACAGATAAGGCCGTTTTCTCCGCGTTGCTGGAGCTCCAAGCGCTATAAAAGAGAGCTGGGTTCTACTGGAGTAAGCACTCAATACACATTTCCTTGTAGTAATAGCATAGCAAAATGGCTTCTTCTTTGAGCGAAACTGTTGGCTTCGGGACCATGTCCATGACGTGGCGCCCAAACCCTCCTCCCTTGGACGTTTCTGCCAAGACCATTGACTTTGTCGTCAAGACCTATGGTGTCCGGCACCTCAATGGCGGTGAGTTCTACGGCCCGGACGACATCAACTTGAAGTTGTTCCAGCACTTTCTTACCATCAGCTCCACCCCAACGCAGAACCTCACTATCTGCATCAAGGGTGGCTTTGGTGCCAACGGAGTCTCGGGCGACAAGCAGTCGGTAGACCGGTCGGTGCAGAATGTACTTTCCTACTTCCCGCCTGTTGGCGACTCAAAGAGACCCAAAATCGTGTACGAGCAGTGCAGAGTGGACCCAAAGGTGCCCATTGCGGACACTGTTCTGTACATCCACGAGTACGTCAAGAAGGGCCTCATCGACGGGATCGCGCTCTCGGAGGTGAGTGCCAAATCCATTGCCGCTGCCGCCGAGGTTGCGCCCATTTTTGCCATAGAGGTGGAGGTGTCGTTGTTTTCACAGGAGATCTTCGCCAACGGCGTGTTAGCCGAGACCACTAAAAGAGGAATCCCCATCTACGCGTACTCGCCGTTGGCCAGAGGCTTGCTCACAGACTCCACCGTGGAACTGGGCGCCGAGTGGCTAAAGAAGCTCCTGGAGGGCGACTTAAGGTTGAGCATGGACCGCTTCAAGCCGGAAAACTTTGACCAAAACCTAAAGTTGCTCCAGGCGTTGCACGAGTTTGCCCACACCAAGAAGCACACCTCGCTCGAGGCGTTGGCGTTATCGTGGCTCACGTCGATCAGCGGGTCGTCAAACGCGGCCTTTGAAGGCGGAAAGGTGGGCAAAATCATCCCGATCCCGTCGGGCTCCACCACCGACAAGATCGACGCAAACTTGGGGCACTTGGTGGCGCTCTCGAAAGAGGACTTGGACGAGATCGCGCTGATCGGCAACAAGTACGAAATCAAGGGCCAGAGATCGAACAACCACTTGGCAGTCTTCGAGTACCTGTAGTTGTGTATAGACAATATAAGACACACCTTCCTCCTACTGCTGTTAAGGCACCCAGACTACTGGGCTGCTCGTCCTGCCGGGGCGTGCGTCCGCTCCGCTCGGGCCACTTCGTGGAGACCTGCGTGGAGCTGTTCTCCCGAAGGGAGGCCCCTCAACGGAGTTGCCCCGCGGGAGCGCCGCCGGAGGCTCCCAACTGCACTGCTCTATTTCTTTTATTTACTATACATGACTCGTTCTGTATGCGGCGGCTCGCTAGACCGTTTCTTTCTCCACGGGCTCCAAGAGCTCGTACATGGCTTCCTCGAAGTAGCTGTAGATTTCCTTTGCGTCGGCCACCTTTTCGTTTATTTTCACTGTGAGCTCGAGGTCTGCCAATGTGCCTGTTGTCTGTGTTTCTCCCGCTGTTTTGTTTGTCTGTGCTGGTTCGCCTACGAGCTCCAGGAATATGTCGTCTGCTGTGGCTGGCGTGCTGCTGGCCACGTCGTCCCAGCTGTCGAAGCGCACGCCCACCACCTCGAATCTCAGCTGTGTCACCGGTGCCGCAATCAACTCGTCAAACAAGCTGTCCTCGGCGACCCCCGCTAAAGCCGTGGGGCCCTCGCTGAACTGAGGGAACTTGCGCAGGTACGCGATCGCAGTCGCGTCGCGGATGAGCGTCGGCGCGTACGCCTTCAAGTTTTGCAACCCGTTGAACTGCGAGAGGTCCACTGTGATCGACAAGTCCACCACATTTGTGGGCTGTGCCGCCGGAGCAGCAGCCGCTTCATCGGCACGCTTGGGCTCCTCCTTCTTGGGCTCAGCAACTACAATGTTGGACAAGTCCATGTGCAGCCTAGCGTCAATCCACTCGGCGATTTTGGTCACCGCAGACTCCTGGATGGCTCCTACATACGCCAAAACGTCTCCCTTAAGGAGCCTGCCCTTGGGGCCGGACGCTTGGATGTTGGCGAGCGCGTCCTCCCGCGAAATCTTGTTAGCGTGGAGGAGGAGTTCCACGGCGGGCGTGAATTTTTGGTCCGGGTTTGCGGCTGTCAAGACGCTCGATTCGCCGTTTTTGGCCGCGGTTGACTTCTTTGGCGACTCCTTTGGCGATTCCTTTGGCGATTCCTTTGGTGACTCCTTGGGCGACTCCTTGGGCTCCGCAGCCTTGGAAGCATCCGCCTTCGCCTCTGGCTCTGCCGCCTTGGGCTTGGCCGCCTCCGTGTCTACAGGCTTCTCCAAAGACGCCAAATCGTCGCCCTCCTCCGCCAAGAAGGCAATTGCCTGCCCGACAGGGATGCCCTTCTCGCCGTCCTTCTTCACAATCTGCCACAACACGCCGTCGTCGGCCGCCTCCACGTCCATGGCGGCCTTGTCGGTCTCAATTTCCAAAAGCACGTCGCCCGCAGCAAACGTGTCGCCCTCCTTCAATTTCCATCCTACAATGCCCCCCTCAGTCATACTGGGCGACAACGCAGGCATTCTGAAGATCGATGCCTCCTGGCACACCCGCGACGAGTGCACCGCTCTCGCGCCGCTCACGCCTCTGGCAACTCTGGCGGCCCGCGTGGCCGCTCCTGCGATTCTCACTGACGTTCTCAACATATCAGCTACTGTGTCACCGGTGTGTGTGTCTCTACGATGCTACTAGCTGCTCTTGAGCGAGACATTTCGGACTCTCAAATCCGAGCGCAGCTTTTTGCTCGGGCGCGACTTGCCCGTGCCGTACAGCACTGCACCCGGCGCCAGCCCATCGCCCTGCTCTCTCCCTCACTCTCCCCTTCCCCCTCTCTCTCCCTCTCCCCAAAACCCCCCCACCTCACCCATCGCTGACACCTACTCGTACCCCATTGCCCTCTAGACCTACACCGCTCGCACTGTGTCGCTCCCGCTCTCGTAGTGCTTGCCGGCTGCCACTACGAGCGCCCGGAGTTGCTGCAGCGCGCACATTTTTCGCAGCCATTCCACCCTCCCAGCAACCAGCAGCTCAGGCTCTCCGATGAGCTAGACGGCGTGCCCACCAATGCGAGACCTCCCCCCGCCTCTGGGTGCCGCCGGGAAGCTGCCAGCGCTCTCGTTCCGCCACCGGCCACCGAGAACAGCGAGAGTGCTGCTCCGACATTTCCCGGGCCCCAGCCGGTCCTTTCCGCTGGGGCTGCCTGCGCAAGTGCTGCTGAAGACATCCGCTCCGCTCGGGCCACTTCGTGGAGACCACTGTGTGGGGCTGTTCTCCCGAAGGGAGGCTCCCCAACGGAGTTGCCCCGCGGGAGCGCCGCCGGAGGCACCAGCGGGCTACTGGGGTACTGATGACCCTACCGAGGGCACGCTTGTCCCCTCCGCTCGGGCCACTTCGTGGAGACCACTGCGTGGAGCTGTTCTCCCGAAGGGAGGCCCCTCAACGGAGTTGCCCTGCGGGAGCGCCGCCGGAGGCACCAGCGGGCTACTGGGACGCCGCCGGAGACATGCGGCGCAGCCCTCAGTGTGCAGCAGCCGTGCGTACGCGGTTTGCAGCCAAAGCTGCCAGCTCCCCCAGCGCCTCCCCCGGGTCCCCTCTGCGCCCGCTGGCCATGAGGTCCCTGCTGCTGCTCACACAGCCCAGACGCGTCTCTGGCGAGCATGGGGCCAACAAGGGCCCGTAGCTTGCACGGGGTGTGTACAGCGACGCTCAGCCGCCGGGACGCGCATCCTTTCGTCCACGTAGCGGAAAAAATCGCAGCGCGATTCTCCGCCCAGCAACGCTCCAGCGCCGAGCCGCATCGCACGCTGCTTTTCCTCCCGCTCTGCGCTCGCCGGCCTCATTGCAGCCCTCTCAGTGTGAAAGCGTTCAGACCACCCGCCTGCCCTCTACCTTGCGCTCCCTATTTGCCCCTTACGCCTCTGTCTGCTGTAACGAGAACCAGTCCAGAGTGTAAGTGACGGCCTTTCTCATTCTACTGCTATCGGTGTATACACAGCTTTCCCCAGCCAGAGCTCTGCCTACTGCCTCTGCCTACTGCCTCTGCAGCCCCCCTTTGCCGCTCCCCCCAACCCATCCCCGTCCAGGGACGCCAAGACACCCAGCACTAAGACTTTTGGCAGCCCATGTCCCTGAGACTGCCCTTCCACTACAACGACTCGAGTGTGTCTGTTGACGGTAGGCGACTGGAGAGCACAGACGCCTCTGGCCGCCGACATCTCGACACCGGCCCGCTTTCTCCCATGCGTGCGCAAGGCAGTGCTTCCAGCCTTAATGCCACAGCCTTATCCGTGCCCACCCCCAGCGAGGAGGAGTTTGGCGCGTCTGCCAGGCTAGTGTCGCTGTCCAAGCGTCCGTCTGCGCTGGCTGCCGCTGGCAACCACCAGGCTGGTCCGCATGCCGGCGTGAGCGAGGGCGCTAGCTTGGACAATGCCGCCGCCGACATAGACGCCAGCGCCGACATAGACGCCAGCGCCGACATAGACGCCAGCGCCGACTACGTCGACTACGCCGACGACACGCCCCTCTTCAGCCAATACGCCAACGCCTCTGGGCCTGGAGCCCAGACCCTGACTTCCCGCACGCGAACCAGTGCCAGCGGGGACGGCAGCGAAGACAAACCCACGCTCGGGGCACGCACAATCCGCATTCTCCGTAAATACTCGAAATTCATCGGGCCGGGACTCATGGTGTCTGTGTCGTACATGGACCCGGGGAACTACTCGACCGCGGTGGCTGCTGGCTCAGCCTACAAGTACAAGCTTCTCTTTTCCATTCTTTTATCGAACTGTTTGGCGATTTTCCTTCAGATTCTCTCGGCCAAGCTTGGTGCGGTCACGGGGCTTGATCTTGCGGCCAATTGCCGTGCCAATCTTCCCTTCCGCTACAATATTCTCATTTATATATTGGCTGAGTTGGCCATTATAGCCACTGATTTGGCCGAGGTGGTGGGCACTGCCATAGCGCTCAATATTCTCTTTGGGCTCCCGCTTCTACTTGGGGTGGTGCTCACGGTGATTGACGTTTTGATTGTGCTTATGGCGTACCGGCCCAACGGACCGTTGCTTTTCATTCGCATTTTCGAGGGCTTTGTGTCTGTACTCGTGGCGGCCACCGTGGTGTGCTTCACTGTGGAACTCTACCAAGTGAGCCACGACAAAAATACCCACTTTCTGGTGCTCGAGGTGTTGCGCGGCTTCTTACCCAACGAAAAAGTCGTCGACATGAGCGACAGAGAGGGCGGCAACGGGCTCTTCTTGAGCTTGGCCATTTTGGGTGCAACAGTGATGCCCCATTCCTTGTATTTGGGCAGCGGCGTGGTGCAGGCCCGTCTAAAGGATTATGACATAAAAATGGGCTACTTCGACCCGCTAGGCAAGTCGAAGCGCGTCGATATGCCGCCCCTGCTGTCCCTGCCACCGCTTCTGCCACTGCAGCAGCAGGAACAGGAAGCTCTGCAACAACTGCCGCTGTTGTCTCCACAAACAGTGGCCACCACGGACGAAGAACCCGCATCCACGCTCAGCGAGGGTACCGCAGACGACCACTACCGGCCGTCGATCCACGCCATTAACGAAACCATGGCGTACACCATGGTTGAGTTGGTGATTTCGCTCTTTACCGTTGCGCTTTTTGTCAATTCTGCCATTCTAATTGTCGCAGGCGCCACGCTCACGGGCGGCAACGCCAGACGCGACCATGATGACGCCGGGCACGTTTCTGATTCCGATTCCGACGACGAAAACAACGGGTCGTACGCCAACGCCGATCTTTTCACAATCTACCACCTTCTCTCGCTGCATATTTCGCCCACAGCCGGATTTGTGTTTGCCCTTGCGCTTCTCTTTTCCGGCCAAAGCGCAGGAGTGGTGTGCACTTTGGCGGGACAAATGGTGCTGGAAGGATTTCTTCTGTGGTCATTCCCACCAGTAACACGCCGGCTCATCACACGAGGATTGGCCATCGCCCCGTGCTTGGCAGTGGTTCTGCTTTCAGGGCGCGAGGGATTGGCAAACATCCTCAACGCAAGCCAGGTGGTGTTGTCGGTGTTGCTCCCAGTGGTGAGCGCACCATTGATCTGGTTCACGTGCTCCAAGCTGATCATGCGCGTGCCGCTCTTTGTGCGCGACGGCGACGAGGACGCAGACTTGGTGTACGAGACCGACGACGACACCTCGTCCATCCACTTTGTATCGACAAGCTCCTCCACGCTCACCTTGAGCGGCAGTAGCAACCGCCTTGCAAGCGGCGGAATCGGAACCCTCAGCGGGAGCCGCCGTCCAGTCAAATTCAGACTGACAGAGCCCGCCATTCGCCTACAGGACTTGCGCAACTCCCACCCGTGCGCAGGCTGGGAAGAGGAAGATGAGGAGTTTGCAAGGGAACACAGGCGCTTGCTGCAAAATGCCAGTGCCGACCCCACCAGGCAGTACAAGAGAGCAGCGCCACTCAGCCAACTGAACTCGTCCACGGCCCTTGCATTGGAGGGCCCGGACACCGCTGGTACACCCAACGACAGCTTCAGCGCCAACCACGACCCAGAGACCGGAGAAACAAGCAACGCTCCACGGTCCCCGGCATCGACAGCAACCGTGTTTGGCGCATTGGACTCGACATACAGAGTCAAGGGATACAAAGACATGAGCAACGGACCAATCACCACGTTCCTCGCGGTGTTGGTGTGGGGGTTCATCACGTGTTTGAACTTGTTCCTCATCGGCAGCATGCTTTTGGGTAACGAAGTGCCGTAGTGGCTCTCCCGGCTGGTCTACTGATCCTGCCGCGGCGCGCATCCGCTCCGCTCGGGCCACTTCGTGGAGACCATTGCGTGGAGCTGTTCTCCCGAAGGGAGGCTCCCCAACGGAGTTGCCCCGCGGGAGCGCCGCCGGAGGCACACGACCCACCGGACTGCTGTTAGCCCTGCCGGGCGCACTGGCGTCCGCTCCGCTCGGGCCACTTCGTGGAGACCACTGCGTGGAGCTGTTCTCCCGAAGGGAGGCTCCCCAACGAGTTGCCCCGCGGGAGCGCCGCCAGAGGCACCCATCCTACTGAACTACTTGTGGCCCTGCCAGGGCCCCCTGTATACATGAATGCATCTTTATAGACTACTCGAGCTCCGCCTGTAGCGTCTTTCGCCGGAGTGCTCTGGCACTGGCTGCAAAACACCTCCTGCACACAACACTCCTCTGTGCACAAATTTTTTCAGCGCTTGTCGACCGACGCCGCTGCCCCACAGACCGCCAGAAGACACCGCCGGCCATGCCCTCTGCGAAAACTGTCGACCGCTTCATAGAGACCTCGTCTGGGCTCTTCCAGGCGTACCCAACCACCACGACGCTTTCCATAACTTACGCCAATGCGCTCAAAAAGCACAAGAAGAGTTCGGCCGCTAGTGCTGCTACGGGGGCCCCAGAGGACGCCAAGGCAGCCAGCACGAGCAGCGGCGACGACCCCGAGTCTAAGCGGGCCACAAACATAGTCACTTTCAAGTGCTACGAACCGCACTCGGGCAAGTGCGTCAAGTACTCCACGTACAAGCTGAAGGAGCTCTCGCGGCTCTTGACGTTTGCCGGGCCGCGAGGCGTGCTGGTGACGCCGACAGCGGGCCGCAAGAGACGGGCGGCCCAGGAGGACCCGGAGGCGGCATCGAAAAAGAGCAAGACCGAAGTGCCGCCAGCGACAGAGCACAGAGCCGGATTGGCAAGCATAATGAGCAACGTGCCGTTTGAAGAAGAGACCGCCACAAAGACAGCCACGCCACAGCCTGAGGAGACGGCAGCCTCCACCGCGGCTGCTGCAGGCTCAGCACCCGCCCCCACTGCATCCAAGAACAAAAAGAAGAAGAAGAAGGGCAAGAAATAGAGTGTGTACGAATACAGCATAACGAACCAAGTGTAGCCAGCCTCTCGAGGGGAGGTGCTCGCAAGAGCACTGCCAGAGGCACCCGTGGCCCTGTAGGAGCTGGTGGCCCTGCCGGGGGCATGCGCATCCGCTCCGCTCGGGCCACTTCGTGGAGACCACTGCGTGGAGCTGTTCTCCCGAAGGGAGGCTCCCCAACGGAGTTGCCCCGCGGGAGCGCCGCCGGAGGCACCCAGCCTACTGGGGTACTTGTGGCCCTGCCGGGGGCACGCGCATTCGCTCCGCTCAGGCCACTTCGTGGAGACCACTGCGTGGAGCTGTTCTCCCGAAGGGAGGCCCCCCAACGGAGTTGCCCCGCGGGAGCGCCGCCGGAGGCACCCAGCCTACTGGACTGCTTGTGGCCCTGCCGGGGGTACGCACTTCGTGGAGACCACTGCGTGGGGCTGTTCTTTGAGTGCGAGCTGAGCAGCACTCACACAGCTGAGCAGCACTCACACAGCTGAGCAGCACTCACACCGCTGAGCAAATCAAGTCTTGATCTGGCTCCCCCCAGATCTACAGTTCACAAGAAAACGGTTCCGTGGTCTAGTTGGTTATGACATATGCTTAACACGCATAGGGTCCCCAGTTCGAGCCTGGGCGGAATCAGAGCTTGTCTCATTCTTTTTTTTTCCTCCTCTCACAAGCAAATGGCGCACAGAGGCTACTAATTTCGCGGCCTTTTCTCGCGGTGGAAATTTCGCAGCTACTTCAACCAGCGCTAGCACTGGCGTGCGAGTGAGACTCCAGCCTGCACCACTCCTCAAACCTACCGCACCCTACCGCTCTCTCTGAGCTGATTTTTCTTTCTCGTGTATTTGTATGACATATATTATTAATTAATGTAAAGAACTGAAGGTTGTTTATAAGCCCTGCCATGGTAGCTCCCTTGGAGTCCCATGTGGTGGCCCTGGCTGGCACTACCCTGAATTCTAAGCGCCTACGCGCGTCCTTGCTCCAAGTGGATGCTATTTCTCGTGTGGTACGAGATAAGCGTGTCCGCTTGTGTGAGGCCTGGGAGCGCGTGCAGCGTGTTGATTCTCTCCAACAGCGCGCGCAGTCCAAGCTCGCCGTTCTCGTGCATTTGTCGTCTCAACACTTCGAGGTCCGTTGGCGGGCGCGAGTTTTTCTTTGGCGACCGTTTGAGCGTCGCTTTCCGTTTGATCAGGTGGAGTGTGCGTTTGAGTGGGTTGTTCAGGCTGGGCGTAGTGGCATCTTGTGCACCATCGTTCTGTGGAGCTGGCTCCCGTTCGCTGGCTCCGGCAAACGTTTTGCGTGCCGCAGCATCCTGCAACGACAAATTGCCAATCTTTTCCTCAACCTGGCGCCTCTTTTCTGCATCTTCAGGCAAGTCGAGTCCCAATCTATGTCTTTCCAAATCCTCGTGGTTGGTTGGGTCGAATCCCTCCGGGTAGTCTGCAAACACGCCGTTACGCACTTGTTCACGGATGATATCAATGTCCTGCGGCAGGAAATTGCGTCTCACCAAGTCGTACACAAACCGCGGCAACACACAGAAGAGCACGGTGATAAAGATACAGCACCAGCACCCTAAAGTGCCCAAAACTTGAGCCCCGCACTTGAAGAATTCTTCACTGTAGATGCGGGCACTCCATGCCCCGGTCCACATAAACACCAAAAGAATCGAAATAGCGTTGATAACCAACGTAAGCCAGTCCCAACGGTACTGGCGAAGCAACACGTAAAAGTTAACTGCAGTGACACTGGCGCACGCAACAACTGCACCCATCCAGAACCGGTGGTCAATTGTGTACCCCTGCGGATTCTGGAAACTCTGGTAGAACAACAAGTACGGTAAGTAGAAACACAACACAGACTGGTAGAACCCGTCAATCATGTAGTACACAAACTTGTACTGAGACCACTCGAGTCCCAAGATCCCGCTCCGGTACAACTGGGGCACCAAGAGGGACACGGTATCAGACACGTCTTGGTCAAGTACCGCCAAGAAGATTACCGGCAACGACGTGAACGCCAAGTTATAAAACATCAAGTAGGTGTACTCAAACAAGTACAGACCGTCAAAGTCATTGTAAATTCCATACCAAAAACAAGTGATGGTGAAGGCCACATTCTTGTAAAAGAAACAGGGCACCATTTCTGCAAGCCGCTTGTACGACCACCGTCCATGCACCAAAAGCAACCGGGTGAGAAACCGGAACTGTCCAATCGCATAGTCTGACGACATAACCGCTTGACGTCCCTCTTCTCCGGCAATACCAACTCCCACATTGGCCGACTGGATCATAGCTACATCATTGGCACCATCTCCAATTGCCAAGGTCATCACTGAAAGCGAGTCGCGCACAACCCGGACAACCGCCGCCTTTTGTGCGGGCGATACCCGGCAGCACATTACTGACTTGCAGTTTTTACCAAGAAGGAGAAACTTCTTCTGAAGGGAAGTGCTGCTTGCACCACTTCCCATCGCAGCCGCCTTTCTGCTCTTACCCTTTTGCTCCTGGAATATGTGCGAGAGTGCAGCTCCATCGATAATGAGGGCAAATTTCGAAGACGGCGTGGAGTGGTCGAGTTTGGCCTCTTCCACAAGCTGGGCAAGCTCTTCATCGTTGGTGGCAGTAAAGCCAAAGTTTTCCCGCAAATGCTGGGTTACCAACTCCTCCAACGCCTCTGGTGTGTCATTTCCTTCCTCCGGCCGCACCACAAGCAATTTCATCAGGTTTTCAAGCAAATTGCACGAAAAGCCAATGTTGATGGCGGTTTCGATTCTGTCTCCCGTTAACACCCACAACTTGATGCCTGCAACACCCAAGATCGAGATCGAATCGGGCACTCCCTCTTGTAAACGGTCTTCAATTGCTGTGCCTCCCAATAATTCCAATCCAGATTCCAACTCCTCGTCAAGCTCTTCAATTTTCTCGTCTCTGTCGTCGTCCAAGGACTCCGCTGCTGCCTTGTAACGACGGAGCCAGTCTTCAGCGTACAGTCTGTCCAATTCCTTTTGCGCAATACAAAGAGTCCGCAACCCTTCGTTGGCGAATTCTTCCAAGTGCAACGCGGTCTTTTGCACGATATCGTGGTCATTCTTGGAACTGTCGAGCATTTGGAAAATCACACTATCTGCTCCCTTTGTCAACAAGTAGATGCGTCCTTCGGGAGTTTCAAAGATCTGCGACATCCGTTTTCTGGATGATGTGAATGCAATCGTGTCAAGAAGCTTATACTCTTTCCGTTGTCCGTACACATCCACAATGACAGATTTACGGAGTCTTTCGCGGAAAACAATGCCTACGTCCCGAGCAACTGCCACAAGTGCAGCTTCATCGGGGGATTCTGCCTTAAAGTCGCGAAGTTGCGGGTCGAACTGATTCGGTTCCGTTACCACCGTGTGGCAGAGGGCAAGTGCAAGCATGAAGGATTCATTGGCTTCCTTTTGTTCTGCGGATGCCCCGTTTTGAATCGTATCCTCCACAAACTTGCTCAGCACAAATGTTACCGCGTCTCCCACCAATTGGTCGTTGCCCAATGTTGCCAACCCGTCCAACATGCGTCTTCTATCGTCGCCAATACGTTCTCTCCACATTTCGCCCTCTTTGATTGGGTCCTTACCCTCGCGCTTGTCTAAACCTTGCTTAGCTTCAGTGTATGCTAATCCGTACGAAACTCCATTGATGGAGCATTTTTTGAATTCCATCACGTTTTGCGTGAGTGTCCCTGTTTTGTCACTGAAAACGTACTCAACTTGTCCCAAATCGTCCGAGATGTTCCACAGCTTTGGAATACACGGGAAATCTAACCGGTCATAGTACATCTTCACATCCGAATAGATAAAGAGCGCCTGGAGCGTTTTGATAATCTCCACGGAAATGTAAAGTGAAATCGGTACAAGGGCCTGGTAAATGATCAAAGTGACGAAAAACGCAATTACTCCTCGCTCCGGGTTATTTGACCCATACACTTTGTATTCGAAAAAGATCCGCAGGTTGTCCTTTTGTGTGTAATAAACCCCATTCACCACGGCTGAAATAAAACACAACACAAACAAAAACACGAAATTGATAATCACCGAAAGATTGAGTTCCTTCAGGATCCGCGAGTACTTTGTTGGGGTGATTCCCGAGTTGATCATGATCTTTGTTTCGTCTCCAGTGTAAACTACAAGTCCAATTACCCATTTTGTGTTACGGAGCGTTGATCCTCGAAGAAGAATGTTGTCAGCAGAGATGGCCTCACGCTCATCTGCATTTACTAGCTGGCCCTGCTCGTCGTAGTGCTCGTAATGGATCGTTCCCTTAAACACATACAATGACGCATTGGGAGCGTCGCACTCTACCCAAAACTTGGTGGCAGCCAAATCAACCGCCAGGGTCACATTTCCCGATCCTCCACACCTGAGTGCGGTACGGTTTTTGAGGTTTGTTTCTCCATCGAGGTTTTTCGTCTCGTTGTAGCAGTTGCCCTCCGGGTCCGACGTGGAAATGATGATCATGTCTGCGGGCACTTCTTCGTTCGCCCGTACACGGATGAAGTCGCCCACGTTGATATCCTTCCAGTGTCTGTTTTTGAACCGTGGGTTCCAGCTGTCGCTGCCCCTCTCGTTGGCGGCGGTTTCTACAAGTGCTGGGTTGACAAGCGTGTTTGCAAGTGCTCTGGCTGGTGCTGCAGACCTCACAGATGTAAGTGACGGCCGTGTGCCCTCTGCTGCCGTTCCCGCTGCCGCCTGCCGCCCAGTATCCAGAAATCGGCCTTGAAGAGAGTCTCTTGCATGCAGCCGCCGACCACCGCTATGTGCTGCCATTGCCGCTTCCGGATCGGAAATCACCGTCAGTACTCTTCTGAGCGCTTCTGTTTCCTCGCGGTCTCTTCTCTTCAACTCTTCCTTTGCGTGCTTTTTCCCAAACGTGTTGATTGCGGCCCGCCTTACCGCCTTAAAGGCACGCCGATTGCCCCTCAGACACGCCTTTTTGATGCGTCTCCAGCGACTCACGTCGCCCGTGGCCACATTTGCGTTGGGCACGCCCTCAAGCAAGTGGATCGGCAGGTTGTTCAACTCGTCGTCGCTGCTCAGCCGCTTGTAGTCCTCGAAGGCATCCTTGATCGCAGTCAAGCATACAATTACAATCAACGGCACCGCTGCAAGCCCCGGCGACTGCACCCCAAACACCTGGAACGCCCCCAAAATGATCAAAAAGAGGAAATACGAATTGGCTATGTTTCGAAACTGAAACAAAATGTTTTTAGGAAGAAACGAAATCGGCGTGTACTTGGTGGTCCGGATCTTGTTACGAGGGTATGCAAGCGCCGGGTTCCCCGTTTGTGGGTCGCAAAACTCCAGCGGGAGCTCTTGGTTCACATACACTTGCCGCGGCATCCGCGCGTAAACCGCCTTCTGGTACGCCGGCATCTCGCTTGTGAGACCACGCGTGTAGAGAAACCGCTCCCACTTGTCGTGGAAGGTCTTGGGGCGGGCCGCCACCACGTCCGACACCGTGGCTCCGGAAGAAGACCCCTCGGCCTGCACGCCATTGGCGCTGTCCGAAGCCAGCGAGTCGCTGGGAGGCGACTTTTCAAGACCATCCCCACCCCCAACACCACCCGCAGCACTAGCAGGAAGAGGGCGCCTCAGCGCAGTGTTCTGATCACTGTCAGAGCCGGCTGCAGCGGACGAAGAATCAAAATCCTTCTCGCCGCCGCGAAGCTCGTTCTTCTCTGTCAGCATGAGCAATGTGTGTACAAAAGCGCTAGTAGCTGAGCGCACAGTACAATGACAACAAAACCGTGTAGCACTGGTAACAAAAGTAGCACTGGTAGCTAGTAGCAGTACAGACTCCCTGCGTGTAGCCGTAGAGAAGCTCCCCCAAACTAAGCCAATTAATTTGTTTTGTTTTTCGCTTGCTCCGCTGCGCTGCACCATGCGCGCGGGCCCGCCGGACTCTTCGCTGCTGCGTAATTCCCGTCCTCAGCCCTGGCTGCGATTTTTCGCGGCGTCCGTTCTTGCCGCAGCTCGCTTGTCTTTTTTTTTTTTGGCTGCGCCTGCTGCGCCCGCTGCTGACCACACGGCCCATCAGCTTGCCGCTTGCACATGGGGCATCCGGCTGACTTCCCCACCGGGGGCAACTGACTTGACACAGGCGCTCTTCCATAGACAGCAGCGTTGGTACCTGCAGCGTGTGGGCGCGGTGTGCGGCGACGCCTGCCCCGTGGGCCGCGGCCAGGCCGTGCCAGCGCTAATTACCCCGGATTAGAGTTTCGCAGCCGCAGCTTCTCTGCGCGCACGTGAAACACCGCACGCACCGAAGCCATAACACGCAGCAAGACCCAGCGGGCCACTTAGGTACGGATGGCCCCGCCGGGGGCACGCTTGTCCGCTCCGCTCGGGCCACTTCGTGGGGACCACTGCGTGGAGCTGTTCTCCGAAGGAGGCTCCCCAACGGAGTTGCCCCGCGGGAGCGCCGCCGGAGGCACACGGCCCACTGGACTGCTGGTAGCCCAGCCGGGGGCACGCTTGTCCGCTCCGCTCGGGCCACTTCGTGGAGACCACTGCGTGGAGCTGTTCTCCCGAAGGGAGGCTCCCCAACGGAGTTGCCCCGCGGGAGCGCCGCCGGAGGCACACGGCCCACTGGACTGCTGGTAGCCCAGCCGGGGGCACGCGCGTCCGCTCCGCTCGGGCCACTTCGTGGAGACCACTGCGTGGAGCTGTTCTCCCGAAGGGAGGCTCCCCAACGGAGTTGCCCCGCGGGAGCGCCGCCGGAGGCACCCCCACTGAACTGCTGGTAGCCCTGCCGCGCACGAGTTTTGCAGCCACGCGCCTGCGCACAGCGATACGCCTGCACAGAGAAAAATTGCTTTGGGCGATTTTTCAAAACGTCGACGAAAAATTTCTCCAGAAAAGTTCTGGCGGGCCCACGGCGTCTTCTTTCACAGTACCCGCAAACGCAAACAATCAGCCCCCAATGTCCATCGAAGAAATCCCACAAGGCGCCAACGTGCAAGTCCTCGCCAAGGACGAGAAGAAGGCCAGAGAGGCCATCAAGAAGCTCAACTTGAAGCAGATTAAGGGCATCACCAGAGTCACCTTCAAGCAGAAGGGTAACTTGATCTACGCCATTGACGAGCCAGACGTGTACAGATCCGCCGCAGGCACCTACGTCGTGTTCGGAGAGGCCAAGGTCGACGACATGAACAAGAGAATCGCCGAGGCCCAGGCCCAGGCTGCCCAGCAGGAGGCCCTCTCGAAGGCCGCCGCCGCCGACGCTCCAACCGATGACAAGAGCCCAGAGGCCATCACCGCCGACTTGCAGGCCGCCTCGTTGTTGGACAAGAAGGAGGATGAGGACGAGGACGACGGATCCGAGCCAGACGCCTCCGGCTTGGAAGAGAAGGATATCGAAATCATCGTCGAGCAGACCCAGGTCTCGCGCGCCAAGGCCATCAAGGCCTTGAGAAAGCACGACGGAGACATGGTCAACGCCATCATGGAGTTGTCCTAAGTCGCCCGCCTACGTACATAGCAATCGACGCTCGTATCACACCCTGTAGCCGGGCACACCAGCCCCTCTCAGTCTCCCGCAGTGCCTCCGGCGGCGCTCCCGCGGGGCAACTCCGTTGGGGAGCCTCCTTCGGAGAACAGCTCCACGCAGTGGTCTCCACGAAGTGGCCCGAGCGGAGCGGACGCGCGTGCCCCCGGCAGGGCTACCAGCAGTCCAGTGGGCCGTGTGCCTCCGGCGGCGCTCCCGCGGGGCAACTCCGTTGGGGAGCCTCCTTCGGAGAACAGCTCCACGCAGTGGTCTCCACGAAGTGGCCCGAGCGGAGCGGACGCGCGTGCCCCTAGCTCTCAATGCTCTCGCAGTGCCTCTGGCGCGGTAGCTGCACCGCGTGTGTCTGTGGCTGCCTCCGGCGGCGCTCCTGCTGTTTGCGTTGTCGCTGTGTGTATTTCTATGTAGTGGTTGGCCGTGTGCCTGCTGGCGCGCCCTATATCTGGACCGTCTCCTGGTCGGCCTCTTCAGGCTCCAGGACCGCGGGCTCCGGCGTCGGCGACTCTGGGCGCTCGCTTTCTTCGCGCTCGCTCGCGCCCTCTTCCCCTGCTCCTGCCTCAAGGGGCGGCTCCGGTGCTCGCCCGTTCAAGTACCCGCACCGCGGGCACACGTACGCCACGTTCTGCGGGTCCTTGCACCCTGGCGGCGCCAACCCGTTGTGTCCGTAGCACTGCGCGCAGATCAACGCGAACCGCTCCTCGAGCGACTCGTTGTGCTCGGACCCGATGATGAGGTCGAGGATTCGGTCCTGGTATGTGCGTGTCCGTGGCGCAGGGTTGCTCGCCGCAACCGGAGGCTGTCCCTGTCCCTGCCCCTGTGGACCCTGTCCCTGCGGACCCTGCCCCCGTGGACCCTGCCCCCGTGGACCCTGCCCCTGTGGACCGCGATTCTGCGCCTGTGGCGGGATCGGGCCACTGGACCGCTGGCCCTGGTTCGGGGTGCTCAGCGGCGCCACAGCCTTGCTCGGAGGCGGCGCATCGCCGTACTTGCTGAGGATCTCGTTGGCGCTGTTGAAGTGGGTCTCCTTCTTCAACTGGTCGAGCTTGGCCGCCTTCTGCTTCTTGAGCGCCACGTACCGGCTGCGCTGCCTCTGCTGGAGCGCACCGTAGAACCGCCCCACCACGTACACCACCGCAAACACCGCGAGCGGGTACCCGGCGAGCACCGCCCACCGCCCGCGCAGCTGGTGCGCCGAGAACGTGCGAAGCCGGCTGGCCCCCGCCACGCGCCGCGGCGTGTCGTAGTAGCAGTACGCCACCACAACCGCGTACAACCCCACAAGGTACTTGAGAATGGCGTACCGCACCCGCCGCGCACTCACCTCGAGCTTGAGCGTGCGTGTGCGCGAGTCGCTGATCTGCTCCGCGAGAATGTCGAGCTCCTGCTCGAAGATGGCCACGTCAAACTGCTTGCGCGCAAAGATGTTACCGAGAAACGCCATGCTTGTCTATGGAGCATCGCCAATGCCCTCTTCCACCGCTCACCGCTGCGAAGAGCTCGCCCAGGTCTCCGCGCAAACGATTGCTGCGCGCGCCAGCGGGCTCCTGCGCTAGCGCGCTAGCGTGCGCGCTGCGGGACTCCGAGCGAGCACGCCGCGCGATACTCCCTGCGCACAGCGGCGGCCGAACAGCCCCACGCAGTGGTCTCCACGAAGTGGCCCGAGCGGAGCGGACGCCAGTGCCCCCGGCAGGGCTACCAGCGGCTCAGTAGGCTGGGTGCCTCCGGCGGCGCTCCCGCGGGGGTCTAGCGCAGTAGGCTGCGGCCGCTAGCGCTCGCGCTTTTTGCACCCAGCGCTCTTTTTTCTGCGCTGCTGTAGCGGCCCTCGCTAGCGCGCAGCGCTGCTCGTCCGCCATTAGTAATACCCATCGCGCGGCGCCGCTGCCTTGTTTGTCCACACCGCCACGCCCACCAAGCCCACCAAGCCCAGCGACACCGCGACACTTTCGGCACGCCCTCTAGCGCCCCCCATCCGCGTCCCTTTCGCGTCCCAAAAACACCCGCGCCTGCTCATCGAGTTCGCGCTCCAGAACGCCCGCTCATCTGCCTATGACGTACACGATCGGCGACAAGCGCATCTCGCTCGACCAGGAGGTGTCGCCCGAGACGCTCCAGCTCATTCTCGCACACCCCAAGCTCTTCAAGTACTGCCTCAACAACGCGTGCTACCGGTTTTTGGTCGACCTCAAGCACATTGTGCACCTCTACGCCGATGTGGTGACCATCTACAGCTCGTTGCTCTCCAAAATCCCCAAGTATGACGACGTGACTCGCTTTACTGCCGCCACCCGTGTTCGTATCCTTGAGCTCGAGTCCATGTTCAATACAATTTTGGGCGAGTTTCATCCGGAGCCCGTTGCTCTCTACTCGTCCGTGCTTCTGCACCTGGCTGCTGTTTCTGCCGCTACCGGAGGCTCTCATGCCTCGGCCACCCATGCCTCTGCCCATGCCTCTGCTGATCCGCATGGCTCTTCTACGGCCGCAACGCATGCTGTTCATGCCCCTGCTGGTTCGGATGCTGGCTCCGCAGGCGAAAACGCCCCTACTGGCAATACGGCAGCCGCCGCTGCTGCTGCTGCTGCATCCACCGCCGTGCTGCACAACAACCACGCGCTTACCAACCGGACGCGAAGCCGTGCCGGAACTGCCGCGCGCGCTGCTACTGGCGGCACTACAGCAGGCGGAACCGCCAGCTCACGCGAAGGCTGGGAAGACAAACCATACGAAACGTCCACACGCAAGCTCTGCCTCCTCGCAGTAGAGGCGGCCGTTGACGTGTTCTCGCAAACTGTGAGCTGCTTGCACTGCATCGAGGTGTTTTTCTCCGCGTTTGACAACCTCCGGAAGCTCCTAGTGCCGTACATGCTCGTACAAGCGGAGGAGATCCACGCGCTGCTCGGCAAACTTGTGGAGCTATTTTCGGTGGTAACCATCGCCGACGACGTGGAGAAGATTCGCGGCGGGTTTCTGCCCACAGGTAGCGCCAGCGAGACGGGCGCGGTGATCCAGCAGCTCCGCAAAATAGAACGAATAACCAGCGGCATCGAGCGCGAGCTGCTCGTGTTGAGCGCCGCGTTCCGCACCTTCGACCCGCTGCTCCAGCTGTACACAGCCATACTATTGGGGAAAGCGATCTTGAAGCGCACAGTGGCACCACACCAGTGCCAGCTCATCGCACGCCGCGAGGTGTGCTTCCAGGCAGCAGAACAGGTGCTGAACATCCCGTTGCACCAAGACCAGCTCCACACGCTCCTGAACTCGCAGTTGGGCAAGTACATCACGGTGGCCGCTATCGTTGCCGCGCTCTTGCTCGCATTGGTCACCTACCGCTTGCTCAGAATCGCCACCTGGCCGTAGCCACGCACAGCCGCCCCTTACTGCCCACGGCCACGCTAGTCCCGCTTCTCCCGCCGGAGGCACCACCGGGCTACTGGGGTACTGATGGCCCTGCCGGGGGCACGCGTGTCCGCTCCGCTCGGGCCACTTCGTGGAGACCACTGCGTGGAGCTGTTCTCCCGAAGGGAGGCACCCCAACGGAGTTGCCCCGCGGGAGCGCCGCCGGAGGCACACGACCCACTGGACTGCTTGTGGCCCTGCCGGGGGCACGCTTGTCCGCTCCGCTCGGGCCACTTCGTGGAGACCACTGCGTGGAGCTGTTCTCCCGAAGGGAGGCACCCCAACGGAGTTGCCCCGCGGGAGCGCCGCCGGAGGCATCCCAGCGCTGAGACGTGAACTCCCGGGGCACGAAGTTCGCTCTCGGGTCACTGCGTGTAGCAGTTGCCCCGCGGCAGCGCCGCCGGAGGCACTAGCTTGAGGAGCGTACTCGTGCTCCAGCCGCGCGCCGGCAAATTTGCAGCCAAAACGCATCCTTGCACCAATTCATATGTAAACTCGCCAATACACAGCGCCCCTCTTGCCGTCGCCGTAGATCTCGCCACTTGCCCTCCTCTCTTCGTCGTCTCCTCGCCCGCTCCCACCCTTGGGCCCCCAGCCATAGGTGGCAGCCGTTGCAGCGCTGGGGCGGGTTACCTGCAGGACGCACGAGCCAAACAAAACAAAAATCGAGCCGCCAAGTGTGCGAGCCGCTGGGGCCACTAGCACAGGCAACACCGCGACTCAATTGCGTCGCAGACCACTCTTCAGGCCGGACCATCCACGGACTAGACGGCGCGACTCGAAGTGACAGCGACGGCGACACTCCCATCCGATTTTTTTTTGTGTATTTCGCACGCAAGCACTCGCCCCACTCACCCGAAGGACCAGAGAGAGTACTCGACTCCTCGACTCCTCGACTCCTCAACTCCTCGAACGGCCTTCCACCCACGTTCTTGTCCCACTAGCAGGCATCTGTAGCAGCAGTAATTTGGCCAGTAGACCTGCCAACCGACGCACTCACCGGCGAGCCCACCACCAGCGACCCGCCCACGAGCCCACCGGACGAACTCCGAGTCCACCGGTCGATCTCCGAGCCAGTTGACCACCGAAACGGCTCCAATCCTACGGGCCAGACCGTTCATTACCAGCGCCCGCTCCTTCACTTCATCCAGTATTAGTAATTTTTGAGAATGGACCAGATCTATTCAGCCACATACAGCAACGTGCCGGTGTTTGAGTTTGTCACCGCCGAGGGCCCGGTGATGCGCCGCAAGTCCGACGCGTACATCAACGCCACCCACATCCTCAAGATCGCCAAGTTCCCCAAGGCGAAGCGTACGCGGATATTGGAGAAGGACGTCCAGACCCGCATCCACGACAAGGTGCAGGGAGGATACGGCAAGTACCAGGGCACCTACGTGCCTCTAGACATTGGTGCTGACATTGCGCGTAGTTTTGGCATCTACGAGGTTCTCCGCCCCATTTTCGAGTTCACCTACGTCGAGGGTACCTCGAAAACTCCCCCTCCGGCGCCTAAACACAGCCATGCTTCCGCAAGTAAACAGGCGGCGGGAGGCCCCCGGTCTTCTGCTGCGGCAGGACGCACACCCTCTTTGAAAGATGAGGCTGCTGTGGCTCGCAAATCGAAGAGCATGTCCTCTGTTCCAGGCGAACCGCCGCGGAAACGGGGCCGTCCCAGGCGAGAGCCTCCTCCTCCAGCACTCCAGCAGCAGCAGCAGCAACAGCAGCAGCAACAACAACAGCAACAACAGTTGTATGGGCGGTCACAGCCTGGACTAACACAGGCACCGAGCCAGGGATATCCCAGTCTTCAGCGGCACGATACGGCACCCATTCGGCTTGGAGGGCCCAGTATAGGCACTTTCAACAATTCGCGAAACAGCAGCTTGCTCAAGTCATCACAACAGCTCCAGAGTGTACAGGGGCTTACGCGCCTGGATACAGACCAGGATGCACTCCAGCTCATGGTGAATAGCCTCAATGTGCAAAACGAGGACTTGGAGGCCGCAGAAAGGAGCTCGGACGATGAGTCGCGCGCTGATGTAGCCAGAGCCAGCGGTAGAAGCAGTGGCAGCGCCGCTGCTCACGCCACGAGCCACAGTGCACACGGATTCAGACATCCAGACACATCGTTGGACGACGACGACGCGAACGACGAGCTCATGTCCGGGCAAGAGTTGTTTGGGTCGCCGCGCAACTCGTTTGAGAAGATTGTCCAATCGCACAACCACCACCACCACCACCATTTGCACCCGCACTCCTCCCATTCGGCCAACGGTGTTCCTGGAGTGGGGACGCCGTTGAGCGGCGGCACCGGTGCGTTTGAAAGTTACCCATACCAGTACCACCACGGCTTGGGCAGCCATACCAACTCGTCCACCACGTCCGCACCCACGCCAATACCCACGCCGCTAGCAGCAGGAACAGTGGGAACGAGCGATACTAAGGAAAGCGGGGGCAGCGGACCTGCCAGCGCCACAACTCCAGCAAACCCATACGCCGACTACTTCACCAGTCTTCTTAACTACTTCCTCGAGGATAGCACAAATACGAAACTGCGAGCAGCGGACAAGAACAGAGGCAGTGCGAGCGGCAGTGTGTCTACTACTAGAACTAGTGCACAAGGAACAGAAGCCGGAGCCGGAGCTGGAGACCCCGTGGCCGTGCCAAGTACTGGCAGTGGTAGTGTCAATGCGAATGCCAGTGCGGATGCCAGCCCCATCCCGACATCGATTCCATTTCACATTCTCCATCCGCCGCAGCCACTTGCCAATATCAACATCGCACAGCCTGTGGACAACGACGGGAATTCGATCCTCCACTGGGCTTGCTCGATGGCGAACACCAACATCATCGAGTTTCTTCTTGAGATCTTCCGCGACTACCTCGACGCAAACATCAAAAACAACCACGGCGAGACGCCGCTTATGTTTCTCACGCGCTTCAGCAACAGTTTCCAGCTCAAAAACTTCTCGTCGTTGCTCGATTTGCTCTACGACTCGATTCCTGCTGTTGACGCCTCGGGGAAAACAATTCTCCACCATATAGCTCTTTCTGCCACTGCAAGCAAGGAACTGGGGGCCAATGGTGCTGGCATGGGAGCAGGCGTTTCTGGAGGGAGTGTAAGCAGTTTCCAAGGAGATCGCGAGTCACAGCAGTTTCTTACATACAAGAAAAACAAAGAGAAGTTTGCGAGATACTACTTGGAGACATTATTGGAGAGGGTACCGCCGGGAACTAGCATCGGCAGACCTAGCAGCAGCAGCAGCGCCGGCGCTTCTGCAACAGCGGGTGCGGGTGCGGGTGCAAATGCAGGTGCGGGTGCGGGTGCAAATGCAGGTGCGGGTGCAACTGGTGGCAGCGGTAGCGCTTCAACCAGTGGCGGTCCGACGCCAATTACCATCTCAGGCACACAGCTCCTCAACCAGCAAGACATGAACGGGAACACCGCGTTCCACATTGTCGCATACAACCTCAACAAAAAGCTCATCAAAGTGTTTATCGAACACCACAAGTATATCGACTTTACCCTCAAGAACTTGGTTGGGTACACGGTAGAGGAGTACTTGGCCTCGCACAACTATGTGTTGAGGCTTGGTCCGCTGCTGCTTGTGCAGCACCATCAGCAGAGCCAGCGCCAACTTCTCTCTACAAAACCCACGCTTTCGAACCAGTTTCTTGTCAGTAAAGCTGCCCTTCAGTCTGTAAAGCTCACGGCGAGCGCTTTCAGTGAAAAGCTTCTTGAGCTCACGTTCGCAGTAGATAAAGATCTTGCGGACCGTGACAACACGTTGCTTACATACCACAGGGTGCTCCAGTTTGCACGGCTCGAGAAGTTGTACTCGCAGAAAGAGGTGCTCAAGTTCTTCAAGCTCGACCACTTGCTCGCAAACAGTGAACAAGAGTTGCAAGTGGCACAGGAGCAGGATGAGAACGGCACTGTGGGCGGCGGACTCAAAGAGAATAGAGACGCACTCATTCAGGAAGAAATCAGCCGCTTGGTGAATGATTTGACCTACGAGTTTCTAAAGAAAAGGGAGGAGTTGGAGACATCCATGGCACGGTACGCTGCCGCTGTGGAGAGAGTGCAAGGAGAGGAGCTTCGTAAGGCAGCCTCGGAAACTACAGAGAGTCCAGAAACCGGTGCTGGAGAAGACCGCATGGAGGCAGCAACCGAGCTCCAACAGAAAATCGTGCAACGGCACACACTACTCAGAAAGTTGGTGGCAAGACAGGCAAACGTGCCGGCAACAATCAACGACAAGGAGAATAGTGCCCTGACAAGCACAACAACAGGCTCTATCGCAGCAAAATACCCAGCAGACGACAAAATCAACAAATACTGCCGGCTCATCCTGGTGTGCTGCGGTATGAACGTGAACGACGTCGAAAAACTGATCGACTTGATCGAGCAGCTGCTCGCAAAGGCAGCGCCGCTGGGCATCACCCATACCGCGAGCTCCATCTGAGCCTTATATGTACTATATGCAACAATAGACACGGGTCCACACCTCACCACGAGCGCCTCTTCCTTCGGAGAACAGCTCCACGCAGTGGTCTCCACGAAGTGGCCCGAGCGGAGCGGACAAATGTGCCCCCGGCAGGGCCAATAACCCAGTAGCCCGCAGGTGCCTCCGGCGGCGCTCCCGCGGGGCAACTCCGTTGGGGAGGCTCCCTTCGGGAGAACAGCTCCACGCAGTGACCTCTACAACTACATACGAATATACGTTGAGTAGACACGGACAAGGCTGTAGCATTCACAACGCTGTGACCCGGTGAGGCTGGCAGTAGCCCTCGCCTGGGTGAGAAGCGAGAAGCAGACCGTGGCTGCAAACAGGCCCCCCAGCCCGGGCCGCTGCGTGCATTGCTTCTCCCACAAGCTCACTACTGAGAGACACTGGCGCGGCCGCCAGAGTCACGGTAGCGCAATAGCGCGCACGCACGGCAAGCGGTCCCCACAACCTTCCCCTCCACACCCTCGCCGTCGCGTGGCGCAATGGTGGCCCGCGGAGGCTCGAGCCAAGGGCGCCGTGTGCAGTCCAGCCGGGCATTTGGCAGACGTTCCAAATTTTTCCAGCAAAAACGGTGCGAAATTTTTTTTTCCGGACGTTTTTTTTTGCTGCTGTCAACGGTCCAGGTGCAGTCCATTACCGGTGGTAACCGAAATAGCAAGATGGCTGCAAATTCGGTCCGATGCCCGCATATATAGCGCTTTGTTTGCGCTGGGGTGGGCATTTCTCTGTCTTGTTCTTTTCTTCATAGCGATGTCTAAATCTATTAAGAGCGATAATGTTGTTGCCAACCACGAGCTAGAGAGCTCTTCGTCGAGAGAGTCACATATCCCTGTGGCTCTTCATGCTTCGTATGATTTGGAAAAACAAATGCTGCGGTTGCTGCTGCTGCTGCTGCTGCACACCCCCCATGTCCAGGTGCTGCTGCGCCGGGGGTCTCTCGATCGCCGAGACTCGAATGTCTCAATGAATCTCTCTGTAAAAGAAATCTATGGCGACTTGGATAGCGAGGAGATTCGCATCCGTCGGCAGCAAACTCGTAACACGATTATCGATGAGCTTGTGTCGCGTACTCAGGACGCAGAGGAGGGTATTTACGAGCAGGACTTGAACGCCACTTTTGCTCCCAAGGAGACTTTGTATGAGGATTTGCCCGATACTTCTGTTCCCACCAGACATGACGGTGAGGAGTTTACTGATATCGATCCCGAGTTGATTGCTTGGGAGGGTACTGATGATCCTGAGGATCCTCGCAACTGGCCCATGCGCACAAAAGTGTTTCTTACTGGGCTCATCTCCTTGTACACGCTTGTGTCGCCAATTTCCACCTCCATCTTGTCGCCTGCTATTACTGATATCAGTGAGCAATTTGGTGTTACAAATTCCATTGTGTCGGCCATGATTGGGTCGATCCAGTTGCTTGCATGGGCCGTGGGCCCGCTCATAATTGCTCCGCTCAGTGAGAGCCACTTGTTTGGCCGCAAGTTGGTGCTTGACGCGTCGTGCTGGATCTCGTTGTTTTTCAGTCTTGGGTGTGCCTTCTCGCAAACCACGGCACAGATGATGGTGTGCCGCTTCATCGGCGGCATTTTTGGCTCCTGTCCCATCAATGTAGGCGCCGGCGTGTTGTCCGACTTGTGGGACGCCAACTACCGGAATATGGCGCTTGCCGGATTCTCATTAGCACCGCTCTTGGGCCCCGTCATTGCACCGCTCGTTGGTGGGTACATTGTACAGTGCACACACGACTGGCGGTGGGTTTTTTACGTGTTGAGCATGTTCAACGCCGCAGTTGCTGTGTTTGGGCTCATTTTCCTCAAGGAGACGTACTCGCCAAAGCTTTTGCGCTTAAAGGCAAAAAGACTCAGAAAGGAGACTGGAAACCAAAACTTACACACAATCTATGAGGTGGCCGACGGAGAAACCGTGTGGGGCAAAATCTACTTGGCAGTGAACAGACCAATCAAGTTGCTCTTCACCCACCCGATGATCATCGGACTCGGATCGTTCATGGCATTCGTGTACGGGTTCATGTACTTGATGATCTTTCTGTTCCCACAGGTGTACCAGCTGAAGTACGGGTTTGACCGCGCCACCACGGGGCTCATGTACATCCCCATGGGCGTTGGTTTCACCTTGGGGGTGTTTTTCTGGACTTTCGCCATTGGCCGCACCTACACGGTACTCACCGCCAGAAACGGCGGGGTAGCAAAACCCGAGTTCCGGCTCCCATGCCTCATTTCCACCGGGATTTTGGTACCGATTGGACTCGTGTGGTACGGATGGTCTGCTGAACGCAAACTCCACTGGATCATGCCGGGCATCGGATCGGCAATCTTTGCCTTCGGTGTAGTGTGCGTATTCCAGCTGATGCAGCTGTACTTGATCGACATGAACACGAGATTCGCAGCACTGAGCGTGGCAGCAGCAGCACTCTTCCGGCTGCTTTTCGGATTTCTGTTCCCGTTGTTTGCGGGCAAAATGTACGCGCTGATGGGATACGGCTGGGGTAACACCATGTGTGCGGTGATCGGCTTGGTATTGGGGATCCCGTTCCCCATCTTCTGCTACCTCTACGGTGAGAAGGTACGCATCTGGGCCAACAAGCGCATCGAAAGAGACCAGCTCAAGAGAGACTTACGAAACTTGGAGAGGTTGAGAGCGAAGGACGAAAAGAAACAACAGCATTAGCATACTAGCATGGCATAGCCGAATACATAATACGCAACATACACGTAGACCCACAGGCAAGGGCACGAGCACCAGAGAGGTGTTCGTGGCACGCACGTCCGCTCCGCTCGGGCCACTTCGTGGAGACCACTGCGTGGAGCTGTTCTCCCGAAGGGAGGCTCCCCAACGGAGTTGCCCCGCGGGAGCGCCGCCAGAGGCACCGCGAGAGCACTGAGAGGAACTGCTGACCCTCCCGGGGGCATGTCCGCCCCGCTCGGGCCACTTTGTGGTGGCCCACTGCGTGGGTGCTCGCAGCGCGATTTTGCACCCAAAATGGCTGTCGTGCGGCCCGCCAGATTTAGCGATCGGCCGCTACACCGCCACCGTCTTCTCCCACGAGCACAGGCATGCCCGAGGTCAAACCGCTCACGCTTGCGTCGCTCAAGGCGCTCCCCCTCCCAGCTCACCTCGCGGTGCTCCCCGAGCCAGTTCTCCGGGAATTCAGCGCGCTGCACGCGTTGGTGGCGGGCTACATCAAGTCGCTTGAGGGCTACCAAACACACCGGGCCGCGGTGGTGGACGAGTTGAACGAGCAGATCGCCAAGTTGAACGAGTGCTCCGAGTTGCTCGTGCAGTACAACGCGGCGGGCGAGGAGATTGCGGGGCGCTTGCGGGCGCTCAACTCGCACTACAACGAGTGGACCAACTTGGAGATGATCCAGTACCAGTTGCTCCTGTCCAACTTCAACCAGGACGCGTTGAAGCGGCGCTTCGCCCGGTTGCTCGCGCAGAGCGAGGCGAGCCTGGCAGACGAGATCAAAAAGTACAGGAGCAGCGCGGGCACAGAGGCGGACCTAATTGAGCTTACAGAGCGCTTCCGGCGCGAGAGGAAGGCGTACCACGCCAGAAAAGAAAAGTTGCACCGCTGGAACGAGGAGCGCGTCACGGGGTTCGTGTAGCCAGTCCATGGACCGCTGTACCACGAGGCATGCGCGCACCGCTCAGGCCGCGCGACCTGTTCTCCCGCAAGGTGACAGCACGCGTGCGCGCTCCGCTAAGGCCACTTCCAGCACTACGTGGAGCTGTTCTCCCGAAGGGAGGCTCCTCGACGGAGTCGCCCCGCGGGAGCGCCGCCAGAGGCACCACCTGCGCGAACACTAAACTTTAGTGGCCCGCCCGCTGGGGGCACGCGCGTCCGCTCCGCTCGGGCCACTTCGTGGAGACCACTGCGTGGGGCTGTTCTCTCGAAGGGAGGCTCCTCGACGGAGTCGCCCCGCGGTGAGCGCCGCCTGAGGCAAGCGGCCCACTGGACTGCTGGTGGTCCGCTGGGCCGCTGCGCGGGACGTCAGCCGCAGCGATGCAGCCCCGCCGGAGCGCTGGTGCTGGCATGCAGGCTCTACGAGGCACCCAGGACAGCGGGAGGTGGGGACACGCGGAAACAGGGCAGATAGCGCAATATATGCGAGCAGAGACAGGTGTAGCGCGATGGACCCGATAGGCGGGCCTGCAGAATGGGGGAGAGAGGGGGGGTGGGATTTACGCGCACATGTGCCCAAAGGGAAGCCGGAGTTGAGCCGGCCGGACAGACGGTCGGTGGTTACGCGCGCAGGCGGAAAAATTAGCGCGGTAGGGAAAATATGGCGCGGGATCCGCCGAAAAAGTCTTTACAGGGGCTGGAGGATATAATTGTTGCTCAGTCTCTTCTACACGGTTGTTGGCAGGGAAATTGTATAATTTGTATATAATTGTTGCATTTGCTGGAGAACCGACGGTTTTGAATAGCAGTCGTCATGTTTAGAATTTCCCAGCGGGCGTTTTCGTCTTCTGTTCGTGCGCTTAGCTCCGGTGCCTCTTCGTCGCAGAAGAAGCCCTTTATTGGCTCGCGCATATGGAAGACCACCAAGCGTGTGACTCTTTTCGGTCTTCTTGCTGCTGTGGGCAGTGTTTCCTACAAGGTTTACCAGGAGTCTTATCCGGCTGATCAGGTCAAGCAGACTCCCACTTTTGAGAATGGCCAGAAGAAGAAGACTTTGATTCTTTTGGGTTCTGGTTGGGGGTCCATTTCCTTGTTGAAGAACTTGGACACCACTTTGTACAACGTTGTTGTTGTTTCTCCCCGTAACTACTTCCTTTTCACGCCGCTTTTGCCCTCTTGTCCCACTGGTACTGTTGAGATGCGCTCGATCATCGAGCCTGTTCGTGCTGTTACCAGACGTCGCCCTGGTGAGGTAATTTATTTGGAGGCCGAGGCCACCGATATTGACCCCGTTAACAACACTTTGACCATCAAGCAGTCCACCACGGTCCATTCCGGTCACTCTGGTAAGGACACGTCGTCGCTGAAATCCACTGTTGTTGAGCACTCGGGAACTGAGGAAATCGTCACAAGTTTGCAGTACGACTACTTGGTTGTTGGTGTTGGAGCGCAGCCCTCGACTTTTGGCATTCCAGGAGTCGCGGAGCACTCCTCGTTTTTCAAGGAAATTAGCGACGCGCAAACAATCCGTAGACGCTTAATGGACTGTATTGAAGCCGCGAACATCTTGCCTCGCGGAGACTCGGAAAGAAAACGGTTATTGTCGATTGTTGTGTGCGGTGGAGGCCCCACCGGTGTAGAAGTTGCCGGTGAATTGCAAGACTACATTGACCAGGACTTGAAGAAATGGATGCCAGAAGTGGCGGACGAATTGAAAGTAACCCTCGTAGAAGCCATGCCCAACGTATTGAACATGTTCAACAAGAAATTGGTGGACTACACCAAAGAGGTGTTCAAGGCCACAAACATCGACCTCAAGACAAACACCATGATCAAAAAGGTATCGGACAAGTTGGTGACCGCACAAGTGACAAGCTCCAAGGACGGCTCGCAAGAAATGATTGAAATCCCCTACGGTATGCTCATCTGGGCCACCGGAAACGCCCCTCGTGACATTGTGCGCAAGTTGCTGCTGCAGATTGAAGAACAGAAAAACGCCCGCCGTGGTCTTCTCGTGAACGAAAGACTCCTCGTGGACGGAAGCGACAACATCTACGCGCTCGGAGACTGTACCTTCACAAAGTTTGCGCCAACAGCACAAGTGGCGTTCCAAGAGGGTATCTACTTGGGTAAACACTTTGAAAAGCTCCACCAAGTGGACTCGTTGCAATTCCAATTGGCAAACCCTGAGCGTTTCGCACCCTCCACGCAAGAAGTTGACCGTTTGACCAAAAAGTTGTCAAAGTTGCAAGAAAAGTTACCCGAATTCAAATACAACCACCAAGGCTCGCTCGCATACATCGGATCCGAAAGAGCCGTGGCTGACTTGGTGTGGGGCGACTGGTCCAACGTGACCACCGGAGGTACCCTCACCTTCTTGTTCTGGAGATCTGCGTATATCTACATGTGTCTCTCGATCAAGAACCAAATCTTGGTGTGCTTGGACTGGGCCAAGGTGTCCATGTTCGGCAGAGACTGTTCCAAGGAGTAAATATATGATTTATAGACCAATTGTAGGCAATCAACAGCCCCACGCAGTGGCCTCCACGGAGTGGCCCGAGCGGAGCGGACAAGCGTGCTCCCGGCAGGGCTACCAGTAGGACTACCAACAGTCCAGTGGGCCGTGTGCCTCCGGCGGCGCTCCCGCGGGGCAACTCCGTTGGGGAGCCTCCTTCGGAGAACAGCTCCACGCAGTGGTCTCCACGAAGTGGCCCGAGCGGAGCGGACATGCCCCTGGCACGGCTACTCGAAGTCCAGTGGCGTGCCTTCGGCGGCGCTCCCGCGGGGCAACTCCGTTGGGGAGCCTCCCTTCGGGAGAACAGCTAGCCCGGGGCTCGTTGTGTGGCTAATCGCCCACGAGTCACTACAGTGTGTTATTGCATTATGTATTAGTGAACAGTTTTGTGGGTATTACGCGCTGTCGTTAGCTGCGCTCAACACCTCCTTCTCCAGCTCGCTGTGGTTCTCAGGCAGCTCTACTGGTGCGGCTGCGGGTGTTTCTGGTTCTGGTGCATTCATGATTCTCTTTGGGAGCGCGTCTGGTCTGTAGAACCGCAAGTCTGCTCTGCCCACGAGGTAGATGGCGTTGATGATCACCTCGAAGAGTCCCCAGCAGATGTACATCACCACTGGCTTGGTGATGTTTCCTCCGTGTGCTCTGTCCCTTTGGTTGAACACTGTCACTGTACGGCAGATGCACCCAACCAAAATCAACGCCAGTGATACCGTGAGGAGAACAAGCGAGAATGTGTGTGACAAGTCTCCTCTTTCTGTAGTTGGTCCTTCCACCTTTCCGTTGTGGTATGTGGTTGCGGCCACTACTCTCACTGCTTTTCTGTCTGCTTTGCTTCTCTGTAAGAACGATTCTCTCGCTGCTTGTGCTGCTCCCTTGTTCACAAAGTATGTTGGGGTGAACTTTTCGATCCACCATGGCTGGTATGTCACCAAGGCGTCGTCTTTGGCAGTGGGCTTGAACACAAGCGACAACAAAACCAATGCAAGCGCCATTCCACAGTACAAGCAGTACAAAACGGCACTGGCCATGATCACTTTACGGTACTTCGCATAGTTGGCGTCCGAAAGGAAGTACAAGTATGGAACCGCCTGGCATGCAATTGTCATTGCAATGAGTCCCATGGCGAGCAAATACGTGCCGTACATAAATGACCAGAATACCTTCCGCGAACCCCCAACTGGGTGTCTCCAGGTGAAGAGTCTTTGTGCTAACACCAAGTTGGCGGTGAGAAGCAAAAATGGCGGGAAGATCAAGAACAATTCACTGGCAACTCCCAACTTCACTCTCGTGATATCCTTGGCCCATGAGATTCTGGTGGCGAACGAAATGAGTCTACAGGCGGCGTAAAATGCCCAAAAGAGCGAGAGCCAGAACTTGTGGCCCTTGGACCAGTTGACGGTGAAAATTCCCATGTGCATCAATGCGATGATGGCGAATGCAGCGGTGAAAACGGCAGAGGGGGCAATATCCTTGTGGCTTGGGTAGTCTCCGAACAAGTTGAGTTGGAGACCCATGGTGTAGTTAATGAGTTGAGTTGGGATGTGGCCGCCAAGGAGTCTTTTGGTCTCCTCGGTCACCTTGAGGATTCCTGTCCCCTGCGATGCTCCGTCGTGTGACAAGTACACAAGTGGCACGATAATCGAGAGCAATCCTTGTCCCAATGCGGTTTCTGTGCCGTTGGTGGGGAAAATCTTGTTCAAAAATGGTGCTAATACTGCCGTAATGTTACCACTGGATCCCGAGGTGGTGGCTCCCGCAGGTACGGCAGCACCAAGCTCGTGGAAGAGCGTTTGCGAGTCATTCATCGGGAGAGCAAACACCGCAGCAGCGGTGTTGTTGAGAAGTCCCAACGTGGTGTTTGTCGAGATCGAGGTGAGCGCGGGCAACACTTTGGGGGCCAAAAGCGACACAAGCGCCGAGTTTGAGCTCAGATTGGCCAGGGCAAGCAAGCTGGTCACGTTCACGTTTTTCAACTGTGCGCCAGCAGCCATCAACAAGTCGCCAAGGACCGGGTTTGAGATGTTTTGCGGAACTGCAGCCAATGAGTCCAAAGTGTGGATGATGAACGGGGTGGTTACATTTGCCTGGAGGGTCAAAAGGGCCGGGAGTAAAGTGCCGACAAGAAGAGGCAGCAGAGTGGCAGCCGAAAGCAACGACGACACGTTAAGAGTGGATAATGACTGCAAAAGAGTCGAGTTGGCCAAATACTGGAAAACTGACCCAAAGATAGCCGCAGTTGTGTTGACAGGAATGGCCGAGTAAACAGGAACAAAATCATTGATCAATTTTGCAGCCAGAGTCGAGTTGAGCGAGGACAAGGCAAGCGTACCATTGGGGAGCTGAAGCCCAAGAGCATCCTGAAGGAAAGGACCCGAAATGTTCTGCGGAACAGACGTGATGGCCGGAATAGTGGTGTTCAAAATCGCCTGGAGGTGGGGGTTTGACGTATCGACGCCAGCCGCCGCCAAACCAGACGTAACCATGCCTTGAATGAGAGCACTCATGATGTGATGCGAAAGTGTGGGCAAAAAAAAAAATCAAAAGAACTGCCTAAAAGAACTCAGCAGCAGCACAGGATGGTTTTAACACAAGCCTCCAAGTCCAGTCTTGTGCCACCCAGGCGTGTTAGCCGATGAGATGGCCCTTATTAATACACCCCGCCGGGCTTCGGCTGCTAAAAAAAAATACTGTGAAAAAAAGCAAAAGAAAGAAAACAAAGAATCAAAAAATATTCGGAAACAATAGAAGCCTGCGGCAATGGATGCGCAGACGAGCCGCAACGAATGAGGCAATCCGCCGCACACAAGCCCCAATTGAGTTTCGCCCAGCATAAACGTGCATAGCTCCGGACCCAAGTCATTCAGGTTAGCTGCAACAGGCCAAATTTGTGAGTTATTTTTTTGCTATTGTTGCATACTCGGCAGCACGGTTGCGTCGCTGTCATCCTTTTGGGCGCGCGGAGAATTCTGCGCTGTATTGCACAGCGTGCAGTAGCAGTTTCTTCGTGCCGCGCCTACACTCCCCCAGATACCCAGTCGCCGTGCGTGTCCAGAGTGGCCGTGTGCCTCCGCGTCCGCACCCAGTGGTGTGCGGCTGGCACCCTGACTGAAACAGGCACCCGAAAAATCACATGGACGCAGCGTTTCTGGGCAGCGTGGCAGCCTGGGCGCCCAGTGCGCATCGCACGATACAGCAAGATGATCTGCTGCGAGGTGCATGGCGCCCTCCCCCTCTTCTACCCCACCTGTGTGTGTATATGCTGAGAGCAACTGGTCACCTCGGCACGCGCGGCCGGCCGGGCGGAGTGTGGGGGTATGGGCTGTTTGACGGCAGTGCAAGAGGTACACGGTGGCATCAAGTGAGGGCAGCCAGTGAGGAAGTCAAGTGAGGAAGTCCAAGGGACGGAGTTCGAGGGACGGAGAGCTGCGACTTGGGCCAGGAAGCGGAGTTAGCGCTGGTGTGCTTGGCTGAAAAGAGAATAAACAACTGGTGTGCACACAGACCTAGCCGGACCGCAGCAGCTAACCTAAAGAGGATGCGTCACTACATGCCTCGTATAATGCCGAAGAACAGGGCTCGCGTAGAGCTCCGAGTCTGGGGTAATGCCTACACGGCCCTACGCTGTGGCGAACGAGTCTAGTGTGTATTGTGTGCGATCTGCACCCGCAGGACCGGCCCCGGGTGCAGCAAATTTGGATATGTAGAAATGTAGCGAGTACTAGCCGGAGGCTGCTTCTGCGGGATAACTCCGTTGACGAGCCTCCTTCGGAGAACAGCCCCGTGCAGTGGTCTCCACGAAGTGGCCCGAGCGGAGCGAACGCGCGTGCCCCCGGCAGGGCCATCTGTACGCAGTAGCCCGCTGGTGCCTCCGGCGGCGCTCCCGCGGGGCGACTCCGTCGAGGGTGCCTCCCTTCGGGAGAACAGCTCCACGCAGTGGTCTCCACGAAGTGGCCCGAGCGGAGCGGACGCGCGTGCCTCCGGCGGCGCTCCCGCGGGGCGACTCCGTCGAGGGGGCCTACCTTCGGGAAAACAGCCGCATGTAGTGGCCGAGCGGAGCTTGGATCTAGAATCTGAACTCCGAGTCGTTGTCGTCGCTGAAGTGGGCCTTCTCAGGCGCAGGGCCAAAGTTGACGTTGGTCTCGCTGTCTGTGCCGATGTACTCGTCGTCGGAGTCTTCGTAGTTGTCGTCCTCGTCGTCATCCTCGCGGTCCAGCACGTAGTGCAGCTGTTCCGCGGTGATGATCAGCCGGACAATCTGCGGAAGTCTGTCTGGTCTGTAGAAACGCAAGTCCACCCGTCCCACCAAGTATATCACGTTGATGAGTGCTTCGAGCACTCCCCAGCACATGTATGCGAATATGGGGCTGCACGCGCGGGAGGAGTCCTGTTCTTCTCTTTGCTGGAACACCGCGATGCATCTTCCGATCGATCCCACGAGAATGAAGAGTGTTGTTACTGTGAGGATTCCGATCAGGTGGTTGTGTTTGAGGTCTCCACGCTGGTTCGTGAGCCCTTCCACCATATTGGTTTGGTGTTGTGTGGCTGCAATCACCCGGATCGCGTGCCGGTGGTTATGGTTACGCTTCATGAACGTCTCTTCTGCTTTTTGTGCTGCCCCGTGCTCCACGTAGTAAAATGGGCTGAAGCTTTCGATCCACCACGGCTGGTATGTGTACAAGTTTTCGTCCTTTCTTGTGGGCTTGAAAAAATACGACAACCCAATGAGTGAGAGACTCAGTAGCGTGTACAAGATGATCAAGATTGCAGACGCCATCACGCACTTACGGTACGCGGCATAACTAGAGGCGCTCAAAAAGTAGTTGTAAGGTATTGCAGATGCCATGATCGTCATCCCAATCACCCCGAGCACAACCGCATACTGTCCAAACATGGTGTTCCAAAAAAGCCTCCGTGACCCTCCAACCGGATGTCTCCAGGTGAAAAGCCGCTGGGCCAAAATCAAATTGAATGCAACAAGCTCGATCGTGCTCACAATCAAAAACACCTCGCCAGCAATCCCAATGGCAGTGTTGGTGATGTTGCGTGCCCAAAGAACCCGGAATATCCACCCAATCACCTTCATAAAGTTGTAGAACATCCACGCAAACGACAAGTAGAAATAGTGGCCCCGAGAAGCATTCACCAAGAATACAAACAAGTGAGCAAACATAAACACCCCGAAAACGGCTGCAAAAATCGCAGACGGTGCAACATCCTTGGCATCCGGGTATCCGCCAAAGAGATTGATCTGTGTCGAAAGACAGTAGTTGACCACCACGGGCGCGATGTTGCTGCCCATAAGATTGTGCGCCTGGTTCACGAGGATCAGAATCCCAGTCCCCTCCGCAGGCAAGTTGTTGTGGGCCCCAAGGAACATCAAGAGCCCGTGCACCGCCGTGTAGTTGTCGATCCCCGTGGGGGGTAGTGAAGGAACAGCCATGACCTAAATAACAAAAAAAATAGCCCACAGCGTCTGTCAAAGCCAGTCGCTCTCCAATGCCAGTGCTTTCACCACCTATATAAACAGTTCTTCAACGAAAACAATCACTCCAACATTACCCCAAAAAAGTAATTCACCCCAGTACTGAACCGGCCAGACAGACCCATGAGGGGTTGCGCAGCCAAAACACCCCAGTTAGTGCAACTGTGAGGGGTTGCAAAATTGCATAGGCTATCTGCCCCGATCGGGAAATAAATGCACGCACTTTTGCGCAAGCACGCGCGCACATGCTCCGACCGTTGATTGTTTGACGAGTGCTCGTGCGCATGGCTGCAACTGCCACGGTCTTCCTCTCTCCACGACCCCTCCACAGTCAGTGGTGGGCGTACAGAAGGTCGGAACTATCGTGCTCACTATGTCCATGTGGCAGTCTCAGGTGGTCACACGGTGCACAAAATGCACAGCGACTAACTCTGCTGCGCGACTGAAACTCTTCCCCCCACCACCAGCTCGGCCGCCTAAATGCCTCCTCTACGGCAACGCGGATATGCACTCTGCAGGGGATGCCAGCCTGTGATGCCCTGTCATCCACTCCCTTTGGTCTGCTGTTCTATGCATCTGGGTGCGCTACCGCGGGTGAACTCCGTTGGGTAGACTCCCTTCGGAGAACAGCTCCACGCAGTGGTCTTCACGAAGTGGCCAGCGGAGCAGATGATCGTGCCCCCGGCAGGGCCACAAGCAGTCCAGTGGGTCGTGTGCCTCCGGCGGCGCTCCCGCGGGGCAACTCCATTGGGGAGCCTCCCTTCGGGAGAACAGCTCCATGCAGTGGTCTCCACGAAGTGGCCCGAGCGGAGCAGATGCGCGTGTCCCCACAAGGCCCCCAAAAACCAGCTCGTGTCTCCGAACACAACCAAGGGCGACTCCGTCGAGGCCCTCCTACTGGGAGTGCAGCCGCTCCGTGAACAAGTTGGCGAACATAGCGGGACTCAAAGTGGCTCCGGGTGTACGGGTGTAAGGGTGTGCCAGATCCTCCGTCTGCTACACTGTGTGGCCCACAACGCCCTGGTACGAACCGCAGCAGGGCTCCAGTGCCCGCGCATCGAGCAGTCCTGCGGGTAAGCTGTCGCTTGCAACTACCCGTGCATCTTCACCCAGCCCTGCTACCTGCTGTGTTGTGTGTATTGGCGAAGCGCTACAGTGCCTTTCGAATTTTCAGCATTTTTCACGCGTCTGCTCCTTCAGTCAGTGAAGCCCAGCTCCCATGCCCTCAGTAACGATCGACTGCCTGGCCGTGACCAGAGACGCATACCCCGCCGCGACGCCGGAAAATGTGCTCTCCACACCTTTGGGACTCGCGATAGTCGAGATCCAAGGCGAACTCAAACTTCCGCCACCTCCTGTACCTGAGCATCCAGGAGCACTGTTGCCAGCTCCAACAGACGAAAACCATTTGGTAGTCAACGACATATACACTGCAGTGCGGTACGGCAGCTTGGAAGTAGACGCGACAGACAACACAAAAGTGACACTCCTTGTGGGCACGTCGCAGCGACTCGTGGGACGCGTCGTGAAACTCGACCCGCCCTTAGGCGTGCTACGCGTCAGCTCTAAGGACGAGGCAGAGATCAAAATGGTGGACATAATTCGCCAAAAGATCATTTTCAGAGACAGGCCACTCCCCATCATGTGAGTACTGCCTGGCACTCTACCCCACAGCGCGCCGCGAGTCCCGGTGAGCCCAGGAGCCAATCTCCTTACAGGAGGCTCCATCGTGGTAGCGTCCCCCAGATGTACAACGGGCCAGTGTACGCTCCAGACTGCAAAAGGCACGCGATGCGCTCCGTGGGCCACTTCGTAGAATTGTTCTCCCGAAGGGAGGCTCCCCAACGGAGTTGCCCCGCGGGAGCGCCGCCGGAGGCACCAGCGTGCTACTGGGGTACTGGTGGCCCTACCGGGGGGAACGCGCATCCGCTCCGCTCGGGCCACTTCGTGGAGACCACTGCGTGGAGCTGTTCTCCGAAGGAGGCTCCCCAACGGAGTTGCCCCGCGGGAGCGCCGCAGGAGGCACAACGGGCTCGTAGATGCTGCTGATACCTTGTTAGGGTCTCGGCACCCTCTGAGGGCCACTTCGTGGGGCTATTCTGAGCGAAGTGATAGATGCACCGGCCAGAGCTGCGTGTGAAACTACGTTGCTACTGAGACCCTGTATATTATCTATGAATCCACAGTTATATCTTAGGCTTACTTGCCGGGTGCGAAGAATGCGGCGATGGGCGGTGGTCGTAGTGGAGGAAACCGGCACCATCGTAGCCGCCGGCGCCGTCCACCAGCACCAAGTTTTTGTATATTTTAGCTATGTCTTCATCCAGAAACCCGAGCCATTTTTTCATGTAGTTGACCACACCGCCGTATTTCAGCTCCAATATGTCGATAGTCAGGAGCATCGCCTCATACCGCGACAGAATGAGGTTGTTGAAGCCGTCCACTTCGAGTTTCCATCCTTCTCTTCCCTGTCTCACCACGTCCTCGAAGTCGAGTGTCGATCCTTCCGCCGCCAATTTCTCTTTCATTTTCGCAATGGTACCTACGAATTTTGACCTGATCTCTTCGTGGTCTGGCTTAAGTCCCATCGTGGTGAGCTCGTACTCGCGTGCCACCGTATGCTTGTCTACTCCTGCAAGCAGGAGAATGAGCATCCCGAGCACTCCTGTCCGGTCTTTCCCCGCCGTGCAGTGGAAGACAAACCCGCATGGCTTTGTTTGCGCCAGTTGTCCTTGTTTCGGCCCGGTTTCGTCTCGGATGTACTCAAACACTGTCCGGAACGCAGACGTAGCCTCGGCAAGTAACTTGTCGTACACGTGCACATATGTGTGCCACAGAGTCATCAAGTTTGAGTACCGCATGGCTATCGCCTGCGGCGAGTAGTCCTGTTTCAGAAAGCACGGCGCGTGCACTCTCTTGATCCCGTACTGGGCCACCAGGTGTGGGATCCCGTCCTTCTTGCACTCCCCGTCGGACCGCAAGTCGAAAATCGTCGTCACCCCCAACCGTTGCAACTCCTCGAGCCCGCGCGCAGTGACGTTGGCCATGTTGGCGCACCGGAACGCAACCTGTGCGCGCACGTACACGTCAGTGCCTGGGAGCGTGTCTATTGCAAGCCCCACGGGAGGAGCGGTCGCTTGCCAGCCTCCCAAGTCTCGGAAATTGGCAATCCCATCCACAGCTTTCCACCGCGACAAGTGGCCCACTGTGCGAGCGCGGTAAGAAAACCGCTCGAACTCACGCTGCGGAGACAAGTACGAGAGAATTTTATCAACAACCTTGACGTTATAGTTTACTAGCTGCTTCAGAGTGAGCGGCAAGTTCTCCGGGTTGTGCTCCTCGGCGTCGAGCTCGGTCACCACACGCTCCACACCGTAAAAGTTATGATCAGCTCCCCGGATAAGCTCAAGCTCATGCGAATACTTGCCCCGAGAAAGCGCATTGGCGAACCGAGCACTGTCGTCCACGGATATGACGTGGTCCTCGAGCCCATACACACTTAACACTGACAGCTCCACTGTCAAGTCCGGAAGCGCAGCCACCAGCACCGTAGCAAGCGACATCAACTCCGCGTACGGAATCCAAACATCTTCAAGCTTGCCGTACCGCACAGACCGCTGATAAACACCGTCAAATCCCTCGGCGTCTATGGGGTACTGGTCAAGGATCATGTGCAGGCTATACCGCGACAGGCAGTTGATCAAACTGGGCACTATAATGGCTCTTTTTCGCTCGCTAGCGACCGCCAGCTGCAAAAGCTTGCTCTGCTCGATCGCCCAAAGAAACATCGCAAGACCGCCCCGCGAATGGCCAATTATGGCCAGTAGCGTTAACGACTGGCCCAACGGGTTTAGCGCGCCATTCACCAAAAATTCCGCTGCTGCCTGGTAATCTTCGATGTCGCGCTCCACCACCCGGCCCTCGTGCTGTGGGTCTGGTAGTTCGGGAGAGTCTCCACAGCCGCGGAAATCAAACCTCAACGAGTAGATCCCCAAATCTGTTGCGAGCCGGTGTGCGAGCGTCCGCTGGTAAATGTAATTGCGATGTCCGCCCTGGCCGTGTGTGATCAAGGCACACTTGAGTGTGGGCGGTGCACACCCGCTGCTGATTGCGCTTTCGTCGTCCGCTGCCGGTGGAATTGCCAACGTACCCACGAGCCCAAGCGGCGGCACTGTTACTTCGATTTCTCGGACTGGGATGTGGCTTGTAGACATTTTGAAAAAATATTATGTCGGGCACTCGTAATCGTCCACGATGAGATCTATGTGTGGAAATCTACTGTAGGAGTACGACTTCAAACGTGTGGTATGCCCGTAGGCTTGGTTACTCAAGTCTCGAGTCGTTGGGCTCGCTAACTGCTTTTCTGCAGCACTGAGTCCGTGAAAAATTCGTGGGGAAGGAGGTGGGGAACGCTGTTTGCCTCTGCTCCTCGTATGGATCCGGTTTATCTGGCGCAGTGGATGTATACTTCCGTGCAAACTTGCTCTCGTGCTGCTGCAACCGCTCTATATCTATGCTGTCGCTTGCAGAAGAAACATCTCCAGAAGCTCTGTGGTGGGGCACCAATCGGCATTTTTATCTTCCGGCCGCATGCACGTGCACGAGCATCGGTTCGACCGAGGCGAGCGAGTGTGGGGAGCGCGCGGTTGGTCCAAGCGAGTGTCGAGCTTACGCGCCCTTGTCTCAAGTTGCCCCCACAGCGTTCACTGGTTGTTCCGCGCGTGCATGTCCGCTGATTCCCTGGTGGCGGGGCGTAGCTGTTGTATATCCATGCAGCTGAGGAAAGCCCCGTTTTCGCAGCCATTCCATCGACTAGCAGCCACTATTTAGAGCACGTAGGACCAATAGCTGTCAGGCACGCGCGCCCCACTCCGTTCGGGCCACTCTGTGGAGGGTGGGGCGGCTCTCCGAATGAGGCTCCTTGAAGGTGTTGCCCGGCGGGAGTACCCCCCGAAGGCACCTGGTGTCTCGGACAGAGCGCACGGCTGGAAACTCGGCCGACCAGTTTGAAGCCCAGCGATCGCGCGCTCGCGGGGGCCGATCGGCAAAAACAGCGGCGCCAGAGCGCCACACAGACGGCCCAGGACTCCTCCGGCAGCATGAACTTCCAACGCGACGACTACTACCAGTTGGGGCAGAACCTCACGCGGCGACAGAACGACCAGCTTTCGACGCAGTTGGCTGTTTTCAAGTCTGCTCTTGTGAATTTTGCTGCGGACCACGGCGATGAGATCATCACCAATCTGGATTTCCGCACCAAGTTCACCCAGATGTGCCAGATGGTGGGGGTGGATCCGCTTGATTTGCAAATCTTGACTGCCGGGTCCGATCCCGCGACCGGTGGCACTGCGGCCTCTGCCTCTGCAGCAGCAGTGGCTCTTGCGGTGCGCATTGTAGAAGAATGTAGCAAGACGCGTGACGTCAACGGCGGGCTCATCTCACTCAAGGAGCTTCTGTCGAGGCTTCGGCGCGAGGACGACGCGCAGGTCGCGGCGTCCTCGATAGGACTCACAGTGAAGGAGCTGGACATCACTGCCTGCCTCGGGATACTCCGGGCGCTCGGCGAGGGCTACGAGGTGCTCGACTTGAACGGCAAAAAGTGGCTCAAGTTCACCAATAACGTGTCGACGGACCACCAACGCGTGTACGAGCTCTGCGAGTTCACAGGCGGCTACGTAACATACCGTCTCTTGCGAGACAACTTCCAGTGGGACCAGTTGCGGTGCAAAACCGTGGTGGACGAAATGATCATGAATGGCTTCCTCTGGGTCGACCTGGCCGAGAAAGAGACCCAGTTTTGGGAACCGTCCTGGATCTCACATTGATCCGCGCTACACTAGACTCTATATACGTATAATGACTATATATCTCTCTAACTGCCCATGTGGGGCGCATGTAGTACTTCTGGTAGCCCCACCCCGTGGCCTCCATGAAGTAGCCTCCACGGAGTAGCCCGAGCGGAGTAGGAGCAGACACAAGTACCCCCGGAAAGGGCTAGCACCAGTACCCCAACATCAGGTGCCTCCGGCGGCGCTCCCGCAAGGCAACTCCGTTGAGGGGCCTCCTACGGAGAACCGTAGCGAGCAGTGACTACCACGGAGTGGAGTGGGTCCCCGTCGAGCGGAGAAGGTTCTGTGCAAGATAGGAATTGTTTGGTCGGGCCAGGAGCCACGACGACCCCCCTGTACTCGAGGGCTAGCTAGCCATGGAGCTCTGGTCATCCGCAGCCGCTGCCAAACGCCTCTTCTTCTTCTCGCGGTGGCGCGCGTTCACTTCCTCGAAGGTGTCACCGAGCTCGCGGTCCACCACTTTGACGTATTTCTTGTAGTTTCTCCCGCGCCCGTCGCCAATGTTGATCACTCCCGCACCCGCGAGGTGCCTCTTCCTTTCGTATTTTGTTTCATCATGCAACGCTCGTTCTGCCACCATTTCTGTGACCATGGCCTTCACTTGTATTTCCGTGAGCATTCCGTTGATGTCGGCGTTGTCTCTGAAGATCTTTGCCACCTTGTGTTCTTCCACTCCGGGGAGCCATTCCATTTCCGGGAACACGCAGTCGTACAATATCAACGGGATGTCGTCGCCCATATCGTACACTGGCTTCCGTGGGGTCGCCTCCACGTCAAGTAGAGTGTCCACTATGCTCACCGGCTCGAGCTTCTGTCCCACCAAAAACAATATCCCCATCATACACCGCACCTGGTGCCACAAAAATGCACTGCCCTTGAGGTCAAACACCCAGTAGTCGCCCTTGTATTGCTCGATCAGCGCCGACAAAACCTCACGCCGGTAATTCGTGATTTGCTTGCTGCCGTCGATCTTGCAGAAGTTGCGGAAGTCATGGCCTCCCAAAAACCGCGCCGCTGCCTCTTGCATGAGTTGTAAATCCAACCCGTTCTTGTTGAAGAGGTATTTGTAGTGGCGGTAGTCACAGCTGAACCGCGCGTCGAATCCCGGAGGAGGCCGGAGCGATACCGCTGTAATTCGAATATCGGTTGGAAGAAGCGTGTTGAGCACAGTGGCGTACGGAATTTCGCGCCCGTCGTTCTCCTTGAGTGCCTGTTCCTCTGCGGAGAGGCGCGAGCGCACCGTGAGTGAAACTACCTGGTTTAACGCAGACACACCTTTGTCCGTACGCCCACAGCGGGAAAAATTGCAACTGTTGGGCTCGGGCGACTCGATGAGCTTGGCCTTGGTGAGCGCTTTGAGGATCTCCTCCTCCACGGTCGGGAGTGGCGTGGGCTCGTTCTGGAAGGCAAGCCCGTTGTAGTTCCATCCGGCGTATGCAAACCGGAGTGCTATGAACCGCAAGTTTTGGTTTGCAAACACAAACGGTGGCTTTTTCCCTTTGGCAGCTCCACGTCCACTCTTTTCAGCTCCCCTACCGGCTGCACCCAAGGCACTCTTGGCAGCAACGCTGTTTGCAGCCGTTCCTGCAGCAGCAGAAACCCCACCGGTTTCAGAGCCCACCACCGTTACACTCTCACCTTCTCCAATCCCCGCTGCTGCGTTTTTAGCAGCGACAGCAGCAGATGCCGCCGCTGCAGCACCGGTTGCAGGGGTACCCTCTCTCTCCAAGTCTCGCTCTTTTTCGAGCTCGCGGATCCGCTCAATAAGCTGGGACCGACTCCACCGCTCATAGTCCGCAACTACGCTCTTTTCTGCACCCACAATAAAGCTGAATGCACGTTTGAGCATGTCGTGTCTGGTGGGGGTTCGTAGCTCCTCTTCTTCTCTTGTCCTTATCCTGCCACTCGTTAGGTGACTGTAAGCTGGGCTGAAAATCTCCCTCCGCATGTGTCACGTGTGTGCGATGTGAGCGATGAGATGCGCACATAGACAGAAACCGGCTGGGCTGCTGGGTTCAATCGCTTTAGCTCCTTACCTGGTCTTATTCAGTGTTTTTGTTTTCTACTCTCCGTCTCCAGTTGTCATGGTCTCGGTGAAAGGCTCTCTTGCCTGGAATAATCTCGGATGCGAACTCCACCCATGGCTCACAGAAGCCATCAAATCGCTCGGCTTTGCTACCATGACTCCCGTGCAGGCGTCCACTATTCCTCTTTTCTCCGCCAATAAGGATGTGGTGGTCGAAGCTGTAACAGGATCAGGCAAAACGCTTGCCTTTATTCTCCCTGTTCTTCAAAAATTGTCACAACGACTTTACCAGCTCGATGAGGACGGCCAGTTCCCGGCACCATTGCCGCGCGGCAGGATGTTCAGCGTAGTGATCTCGCCCACGCGAGAACTAGCAGCGCAAATTCAGACCGTTTTTGACTCGGTGCTTGCCTATTTGCCCGACACCAATGAGTTCCCCCATCAAATCAAAACTCAATTGCTTGTGGGGTCATTGTCCACGGTGCGCGAGGATGTGGAGCGTTTTTTGGCCAACAAACCGCAAATCTTGGTGGGCACTCCAGGAAGACTTTTGGACTTTTTGGGCTCTCTGTATGTGAAAACATCCGAAGTAGAAATTGCAGTGCTTGACGAGGCAGATAAGTTGCTTGACGTTGGTTTTGTAACGGATGTGGTCAATATCTTGGCTAAGTTGCCCAAGCAACGCAGAACGGGGCTCTTTTCTGCCACGATTCTGGCGGCAGGCGATACCATTTTCAAAACGGGTATGGCGAACCCAGTGAAAATTGTGGTTGGCGGCAAAAAGGGCTCTAGTGGTCTGCCGGGGGGCAATTCTGCCCCCGCTGCACTCACAATCAGTCACATGGCGGTCATTCCTGAGTACAAGCTTGTCACGATGCTCAACCTTCTCTCAAACTACCAGTACAAAAAGGCAATTGTGTATTTCCCCACCTGTGCTTCTGTTAAGCATTTTTACAACATATTACACCACTTGCATCCAGATGGACTCAAGTTCCACTCGCTCCACGGCCAATTAACCACCAAACCTCGTCTCAAGACCCTCAAGAACTTCGCTGAGGGGGACACCTACGAGTTCAAACACGTACTTATGACTACAGATGTGGCTGCAAGAGGGATCGATATCCCCGACGTAGACTTGGTGATCCAACTAGACCCACCCACAGACCCAGACGTGTTTCTCCACCGGTGTGGAAGAACAGGGCGTGCCAACAAAGTGGGGCATGCTATAGTTATGTTGAACCAGAATTCCACCGAGGAAAACTATGTTGAATTTATGGAAGTCAAGGGGGTTAGCATGAAAGAAATGGACGCTCCAGCGGTTGGAGGAAAAGAAGATAACAGTATAATCTCCGCAGTACAAGAGTACATGTTGGCGGATAGAATGCGGCACGAAGTAGCCATTCGGGCATATGTCGGGTTTGTCAAGTACTACTCCAAGCACATGGCGTCGTCAATATTCAGACTCTCATCGCTCAACTACATAGGAGTCGCCAAAATGTACGGGCTCTTGAGACTCCCGAAAATGCCCGAATTGACCAGATATGTACCGCAAGAGCAAATGCCGGAAGACGGATGGTTGATACCTAACCATATTGATATGGACAAATACGCATACGCAGATATACAGAAGGAAAAGGCAAGACTAGAAAACCTCGAAGCAGAAAAGGCTCAAAAGATCGCAGATGCAAAGAAAAGAAAAGAGCTAAAGAAAAAGAACGAAGCATGGTCAAGCAAAACAGACCACAAGGAGGGGAAAGCTGAAAGAAGAGAAAAAATGAAAAGGAAAAGAGAAGCCATCGAAAAGCAATTGATGGAGGAGTCAAGCGATGATGAAAAACAAACTCAACAAGACTGGAAGGAAGAAGTCAAGCGTAACAAGAAAAAGAAGTCAAACAACTCGGGAATGCAGGGCTCCTTCGACGACTTGTAGAGAGCTACATAGACATATAATGCATTGGGACTAGTAGTTGCTCGGCCTTGTGGGGCTCTCATCTACAATGGAATTTATGATCGTGATATTATATTTTACTAGAGTATCTTTTGTAGGAAGTGAGAAAGGTTTGTCGTATGAATGACAGAAGCTACCTCCTTCGGGCACTGGACTCTGCGAAGAGCGCGAGTAGAGGATACGCCACTTCTACGTTTCGGTCGGGGCCAGAGGTCATACTTACTTCTATGTTTTCCACTTTTCACTCACCGAGTGCACGCCGTCGTACACGTACAAGTTGTCGAGCGGACGGTACTGTCTCGTCACGAGCTTTAACGCCTCTTGTGCCACGATTCCTCCCATGAAGCTCGCCACATTATGGTACTGTTCTGTTGAGTGCACCAATACCTCCTCCATAGCCTTTAGTAACACCTGACTCTTGTACTTCCCTGTGAGCACATCAATGTCTTCTGCCACGGGCTTGCGTCCGTACTTGCTTGCAAAGGACGCATACTCGAGCATGGCGAAATAGATTGCCAAAGTAGGTGTCGACTCCGCCAATTCGCTCTCAGTCCCTGTTTCAGACTCTCTGCTTGCAATTAGTTGTTGTCTCATCTCCGTTGAGTAATCGCGGTGCGACCCGCGCGCCACGTGGAGAAACCGACAGTTCTTACAGAAGGTCTGAATATATTCTGGCGAAATGGGATTCAAATTCAGCGCCTCAACCACTCGTTGAACCTCCTGTGTGAGAAGATCCTGGTCGCGCTTCGCCCGGGCCCGGTAGATGTTCTGGATAGTCACATAGTTTGGCGTATCCGACGCCATGTCTGGGAGTACGCCCGAGAGCGGGAGAAGCGAATTGTTTCGCTTCAAAAATGCCTTTAGTGCCTGTATCATGACCCAGAACGCGTCCCTCTCTACTTCTGCCACCTCCTTGGTGAGGTCACTTGCGTGCTCTAGAATCTCCTCGATGTGGGCTGGAATTTGTGTCACCTGCGAGGCCCGCCACGCATTGCTATAGGCCTCCTCAAAGTTGGCCTCGTTGTGCATGTCGCGACTGAGTTTCGCCACGTACTTGTCTTTGAACTCCTTCTTCTCTGTGTAGCTCTTGGGTCCCAGAGTCTGTGAGCCGCCGTGATCGGCGCGCCATTGCTGTAGCGCCTTGATGAGTATCACCACAAACGGCACATGAGCGTGGTCTGTGTTGTCCAATTGGTCTAGCTTTACCGAATCTACATACTCAGTGAGCTCTGCCCACGGCTTGTCTATGCGAAGGTCGATCAACGACTCCGGGTGGGTCTCCACAACGGTAACCTCCTTGGCAACAAGGTGCATATACCCGTAGAAACCAAGGTTCTCGGTGATCAAAAGCGGTACCCCCATCTCCCAAAGCACCGTCTTTAGTCTCGCCACTGTCGCGTCGCTCTCCACGTGCCTTCTCGTGAGTATCACTACAGTGAAGCGGGACCAAAAATGGTGCGCATCCGCGGCCACGACAACCAGCTCCACAGACTTGTCAACCGCATGCCCCCGCACTCCCGGGTTGAGCTCTGACAACTTGGAAACCGTTGCCATTGCAAGCGGTAAGCCAAGATCGTCTTCATCAAGAAAAAACCCGTTGGAAATATCCTCGTCGCTGGTGAACCGGTCGTCAACAATTGTGAACTGACTAATGCCTGGAAGAATCAAATTCTTAAGGGCCTCGCTACCAGCAACGGACGCATTCAATAGGCACACATGCGCACTCTCCAAGTTGTTTTGACCAGCATTGGCCCAGAGCCGAAGCTGTCTATCATACTTTTGCTCACGCGACATAGACTTTGGCGGTCTCTGAGTGCACGGAACCCAGCCTTACTAGCCATTCTTTCTTTTGGAGCGCAATTTTCAGCTGCGCGGTTTTCCAAGCGCTCTAAAATAAGGCCCCTACCCCATACACACATACAAAATAGCCATGTTACTACTGTGCACACGGCGGTGCCTCTAGGTAACAGCAATTCCAATGAAATGCTCCTCCCGGGGGCCGGCGACACCACGGAATGGGGTGCTGGAAGTCACCTGTGGCTGCTGGTAAACGAAAACTCCTACACACTGTCTCTAGCGAATAAATTAAAACTCTATGCTCTATCTACTGTATCGTACATCTGCCTTTACCCACCATCTCCTCGTACCGCTCCTGATCCCTTTCTTTGAGCTTCTCTTTCACCTCGAGCGGAAAGTACTTCTGCATGAGTGCCATGCGCTCATAGTCCAAGTTGCTGCTGTCTGCGCGTGTGATTGCTCCTTCGTACCGGCAGAAAGGGCAGCTTGTCTTGTCCTCCTTTTTCAATTTCACAAGGCACCGCACACAGAATACGTGCCCGCACGCAAGCTTGATTGGCTTGAATGCCACCAGACAGCAAATTGGGCACGTGTAGTCGTCCAACTGTGGGATGAGCTGGAGCAACAGCAGCTGCATCACATAGCATATCTTTTGTGCAAGCGAGGCGCCGCTGAAGAAAATGTGATCATTCGACACGAGTTTTGGGAACTCATGTTTGATTCCAAGAGACGTTTGTTTGTCGAATTTCTTAAGGATCTTGGTGAATGCCCGCGAATTGATTGACTGGAACTGCAAAAGCTTGAGCAAGTGGTAATTCATCCCCACAAAGTTCGCAAACGCTGCTACTGACTGCTTGCTCCGAAACTGCGTTGTGACTCCAGTTTTTTCTACTCTTGTCACAAATTCGTCGAGATTTCTCTTGATTTGTGCTGCGTTCCGTTCCGATGACGCTATAGACGTCTCATTGTACCGAAAAAACACCTCGCTGTCCAAGTACACCCGGAATATCTCTCTCCACTTGTACAAGTCCGATTTCTTCACCGCCACATTGGGGTTCAGCAGCTTCTTGACTACGGCGCTTACATTTTCCACCTCTTGCATGAGTTTCTGTTCTTCGGCCTCTTTAAGCCGGTCGAGTGTCTCAAGCTCGCTATCGAGCATTGAGAAGAACTTGGAGTCTGAATTGAGTAGAATGAGAATCTCGCTCCGGCGCGATTGCAACTCTGACGACGAATTTGCTTCTCCATCCACCTTATTTCCAGCACCAGTGCTGGCTCCCGTATCCGTATGCTTGCCAGTTGGCTGCGGCGATAGAACCAACCGGTTTTCCTTCAACTCAACAATATGCTCACCCTCGGCCAAAGGTGTATCCCCCTGTAATAGCCGCTCGATTCTATCCTTCAACTGCACCCCCAAAGCAGTGATATGGTCATCCGTGTAATCTCGGTTCGAATAGTCGATGGAAATCTTGAGCATGGGCTGGATAGACTCCGAATGCTCGGACTTAGTAAGCGAGTACTCGGCAATCACAGGATTGCTCGCGGTCGCATGCTTCTCATCCACCTCCACCGTGTGCTTATTCGATGAGTTCTCCAACAATAACGTGAGCGTGTTCTGTTCGAGCCCCAAGAGTCTGAGCTCCTCAACTACCTTGTTGATACACTTTTTGAGAAGCTTATACTGAATGGCTGCACACACCCACTCGTCAGGGATTTCCTCCTCAATAAGCGTCTGTTGTAATTCCTTAGCGAATTTCATGCTATATTGGTGCCATGGGAAGTTTGGTTAGCCGTTCCTTCGAGGTACGGGGCCGCTTATCACTGAAACAAACTGGTGTCGTTTATTTTTGTGGGGTGCATCTCGCGCCAGATGCGTCTCTATATATATTTTTTGTCTGTTTGGATTTCTTTTTCCTCGATGGGCCACCCGCACGCCTTTTTTGACAGGCGAGTCGCCATTGCTGCGAGGCTTTCTGCAGCTTGCCCTTACTAAAGTTGTAGGGTCACTGTGAAGATTCCTTCTCACTTTCACTTTTATCACCACCTTCTCTACCTCCTCTGTCCCTTCCACCCCCTCCACCTCTTCTACCTCCTCTATCCCTTCTATCTTCTCTCCTTTTCTCTCGCCTCTCTCTCACTTGGCCTGAGTGCGAGTCTTCATCCTCTCCTTGCTGTTCTCTCCCACTGAGTCACGCAAAAACTACAGCCGCGCATCGCAGTGGCAATACAAAGACTGCTGGTGACAAAAAGTTTTGCCGCTCTCGGATTTCTTGCCGTGCTATCGGAGTACCAGTAAACACTACCGCGCTGGCAATAAGTCCGCAATAATGATGCATCTCCCCCCCTCCTCCTATCTCTTTCCTATCGCTGCTAATTTATTGCGAAAACGTGGGCGCAAAAAAATAATCCTTTTGACCCGCTGGGAGAACGCCGGCCCACATGGCGCGCTTTGCTGAAATATTTCGCGTCATGCCGCTAAAGTACTGACAGAACTGGCGGCTGTTGGCTGCGCGCTCATCGCCGTAAATACTGTTGCCTCTGTGAAAGGCTTATATATTGGGTGTCGGGGTGTATCCAATGCTCACAGCAAGTGTCTTGGTCTAATTTATCCGGTTAAGGGCTTCATCCAGAATCTTTTATGCCTACTAAGATGTCCTGGTAAGTAGTGGTGGGCTCATTGGAGTACCATTGTCCACCATATGCCTCGCTCTCGAAGGAACTTCGCATATGGTTGACTCCATAATACATCCGTACACCCCATATTCTGAGCGACAACAGGAAAGCAGCCTAACTGCTGGTTGTAGACTTTAAGAAATGAATAGGGTATTTAAAATGCCTTAGTAATATCGGCCAACGCTTCATGGGAGTCTAAGTAGTCGAAATAATGTGTACGGAGAATAATTATTAAGTTATATTATTGACAGTTCTCGCGCTTTTTATAACTAATTTAAACAAGACTTCAACACATAGTACAAGAAATCTATACAACAAAAATATGTGTCAAAAGAGAAGCACTAAACACTAGGACATTAGGGAAAAGTTACTCACTTTTAGAAATGGTATCATTGTCAGAGAAGGTAAAGCTGGCATCCTGGAGGGTAGGATTGCTTATGGCGGTCGAACGCTGTTGACAAAAAGAGTATAAGTTGACACTCGATATAGGGAGATAATTATACAAAAAAGATCGAGAAATGCCTCTAATTATCGTTCCCAACTTATGTCTGTACTTAAGTTTCCTATTTATACTTCAGTTTATACGTAATGGATAAGCCCTTATCCCTAGATTGCTTATCACCGATACTATGTACTATGAATGAATTAATTTCAATTCATCAACAGCTATGAAATAGCTTCCTCTGAAGTAGTAGAAGTCAATTCGCACCCTGCGGTCAAACATTTCCAACGTGCGGTCAAACGTTTCCAACGTGCGGTCAAACACTTCTGTCCTTGGTTTCCCCTGCAAATCCCTCCCCTGCACCTGTGCACCCGGGTGATCAAGTTTCAGAGTAGGTGGAAAATCGAGTCCATAGGATTTCTATTTACAAAAGTTTGCAACCAAATGTACAATTCGCACTAGGTGGAAAACCGGGTCCTTTAGGTGGAAAACCAGGTCCTTAGGATTTTATTTACAAAAGTTTGCAACCAAATGTACAATTCGCACTAGGTGGAAAACCGGGTCCTTTAGGTGGAAAACCGGGTCCAAATGCACAATACGCACCCTGCGGTCAAACGTTTCCAAGGTGCGGTCAAATGTTTCCTCTAGGCGGAAAACCGGGTCCTTTAGGTGGAAAACCGGGTCCTTTCCTTTTTGTACCCAAATGCACAATTCGCTCTAGGTGGAAAATCCGATCCAATTCGCACCCTGCGGTCAAACATTTCCAAAGTGCGGTCAAACATTTCCAACGTGCGGTCAAAC
>PPIY02000047.1:0-71619 GCA_003707405.2 Dujonia schatavii | reverse complement strand
GGTCCTTTCCTTTTTGTACCCAAATGCACAATTCGCTCTAGGTGGAAAATCCGATCCAATTCGCACCCTGCGGTCAAACATTTCCAAAGTGCGGTCAAACATTTCCAACGTGCGGTCAAACACTTCTGTCCTTGGTTTCCCCTGCAAATCCCTCCCCTGCACCTGTGCACCCGGGTGATCAAGTTTCAGAGTAGGTGGAAAATCGAGTCCATAGGATTTCTATTTACAAAAGTTTGCAACCAAATGTACAATTCGCACTAGGTGGAAAACCGGGTCCTTTAGGTGGAAAACCAGGTCCTTAGGATTTTATTTACAAAAGTTTGCAACCAAATGTACAATTCGCACTAGGTGGAAAACCGGGTCCTTTAGGTGGAAAACCGGGTCCAAATGCACAATACGCACCCTGCGGTCAAACGTTTCCAAGGTGCGGTCAAATGTTTCCTCTAGGCGGAAAACCGGGTCCTTTAGGTGGAAAACCGGGTCCTTTCCTTTTTGTACCCAAATGCACAATTCGCTCTAGGTGGAAAATCCGATCCAATTCGCACCCTGCGGTCAAACATTTCCAAAGTGCGGTCAAACATTTCCAACGTGCGGTCAAACGTTTCCAACGTGCGGTCAAACACTTCTGTCCTTGGTTTCCCCTGCAAATCCCTCCCCTGCACCTGTGCACCCGGGTCACGTGACCCGACGAATTATGTAACCGTGCGGCTGTGCCCAATTGGGAAGGTAGATGTGCATATAGAGTATTCTTTAGCAGCCACCTTTTTGAGCAGCTATGAGCTCATGTTCTTTGGTCTGGTTGGAGTGTATTTGTCGTCGTTCTATTTATCTTGTTAGCCATGAACAGCTCTTTGGGCTGGTTGAGATAGTATTATTGTATAGTTCACATGGTTTGTTAGGTCATGGTTTGCCTATAGAGCCTGCAGTGAGAATATCTAGATGGAAACGGTATTAACCTTTTGTGAAGATATAGCACTAGATACCCAGCAAGTAGCAGCACATCCAAGATTTGTCCTATTATTCAATGATGTTCTAGTTTTATGAGTGTACCACATCAACGACTTGATGAATAGGCGTACGTCTGCCACTATTTCTCGTGCTCTGACGAGAAACCAAAAATGAAGTGACAAGATGGGCACAATATTCAGAATACGAACATAATCTTACCGATAGTGAAACAACTTAGTATTTCTTTCATCTTCTCAGGAATGCTCGTTATGATATGTCAGATTTTCCCCCTTTCGGTGGAAACCTTTTTTACTCCCACTTTATATGCATATAATAGATCTTAAATTATTTTATATTACATTTCTGCAACTTCGGTAATCAATAATCAGAACCAACTTCGTCTAAGAACTGACTGACTACCAGATATGGAGATAAAGATACGAAATAGTTTCCAGGGACGAAATAAGGGGCCCCCATAGAACGTACTGCACGTTTCGAGATGAATCTTGTATATTTATTCTTTTTACTCAATAACGACCACCAAGTCTCCAGCGTCCACCATGTCCCCATTCTTGTGGTAGATCTTTGCAACTTTACCGCTTCTCGGTGCAACAACCACCATTTCTGTTTTCATGGCTTCTACAACAATCAATCCTTGAGCCTCCTTAACTTCATCGCCTACACTCACCAAGGGCTTCCAGAATCTCCCACTATACTCTGAGTAAACCATTTCGGCACCATCGTTGAATTTCTCATCGTCGGAGGACTTGGGACCGTCACTCTTGGCCAACTCAGCGTTGGATATTTGGATGAGTCTGTTGAACTCTTCCAATTTCTCACCTCCTTGATTTTTTTGGAACTCTTCAATAGACTCAGAGTGTTCTTGAACCCATTCAAGGTACTGCGTGTGATCAAAGACAGAATCAACAATGTCAACCTGGTACTGGCCCGCATTCATCTCGGCTGAGAATGCGTCCACCTCTGCTTCGGTTGCAGGATAAAACTCAACTTGATCAAAAGGACTCAAGAGCCAAGGCTTTTGCACCTTCGTGTTGGCGTCTTTGGTAATCACAGAGTGAGCTCCTAATGACAACTTGTCCCAAATTGGAACAGTCCGCCCAACCAACTGGTATCCACCTGGAGACTCCATGGTGTAGATACACATATAGTTACCTCCAATTCCCACAGTACCGTTAGGAGTGAACGTACGCGAAGGGTTATACTTTGTTCCGAGCAACCGGTGGCGTGGATCCAACGGAACCGCACACGGTGCTCCCAAGAATACATCTCCCAAACCCAAAACCAAGAAGCGCGCGCTGTACATCATATTCTTCACCTCGCTGCGATCAATACCGTTAATACTGGCCACGAAATCTACATTGTTGGGTAACCAGGGGGCGTCCGACCGTATAGTTTCTTGGTAACGTTTGACAGCGTCCAACGTCTTTTTGTCTTCAAAGGCCATGGGGAGCTTGATGATCTTGGACTTCACCTTCCACTTGTTCACGAACACAATTTCACGCTCGAATGCAATAAGGGTCTCCACGAGGGATGATTGCGAGATTCTCGAGTCATACTCAATCAAAACGGACCGCACACCACGAGACATTTCGACGATACCGATAGTCTTGTTGTTTTCAACCATCTCAATGAGTCTTTGGACACGATAAGCAATGTTCAAGTCCATAGTATTCTCACCGTACTCTACCAAAACGTACCGGTCTCCAGCCTGGCGGTAAACAACTTGAGGAGCCTGTCCAGAAGCCTTGAAAGTGGCAAGTACTGGATTTTGTGGTTCCAGAAGCTGGCTCTTGATTTGAGGAAGGGACCCAGTCAAAGATTCGATGACCTCATCCTGCTGTTGTTTGAGGATCTTCGCAGCCTCGTAGCTGACAGGAACAAACTGGATAGTGTCACCGGGCTTTACCTGTCCAATTTTCCACATCTCAGCCTCGGCAACTACAGCCTGACAAACAAATCCTCCCAAGGATGGCCCATCACAGGTTAAAATAACAGGCTCATCCCCAGTGAAGTTGATCGCACCCAAAGAGTACACGTAGTCGTGAGCATTGGAAGGGTGTAAGCCAGCATCTCCACCATCCTTTCTCGCCCATTTTGGTTTGGGACCAATTAAACGAATACCAAATCTGTTTGAGTTGTAATGCACCTTCCAAGTTTCAGCGAAAAACTCAGTAATAGATTCTTTTTGGAAAAAGTCAGGCGCTCCGTGTGGTCCGCTTGTTACAGCCACTTGCCACAGTTTGGTAGCATTAAAGTCATAGCTTGGAATGAGTGAGGATGGAATCTTTGTTGGCTCGGAAATTGGAACTGGGAGTGATGTTGAGATTTCTGGCTGACCCAAGAATAACACATCTCCCAACTTCAACACTCTGCCGTTATAACCACCCAAGTTACCCAAGGCAAACGTAGACCGTGAGCCTAAGTATTCAGTGACATCAATTCCTCCACGGATTGCCAAGTAAGCTCTGCATCCTCTTTTAAGCTTGCCAATCGTGAGCTTTTCTCCGCGCTTTATGTGGATGGGAGACCACTGGTTGACAGGTGTTCCATTCACATTGAGGTCATCCACTTCGCCACCAGTCACCGAAACGATTGCATCGTGGTGGAACAAAATTTTAGGTCCAGTCAACGTGATCTCAATTCCAGGTGCACGCTTATCATTCCCAACAATTCTGTTTGCTAAACGGAACGCATATTCATCCATGCAACCAGAAGGGGGTACACCAATGTGCCAGTATCCTTTTCTGCCAGGGTAATCTTGGACTGTGGTGTACGCACCGGGAGACAAAACCTCAAATGCAGTTGGTCTGTAGTCGTAGCTATCAAGAACCTTTGTCGCTACACGGGCTTCAGCAAACATGTCTGAATTGGCAATTGACCGTAAGTAGTCCACATTCGTGATGCAGCCGTACACAACCGTCTCACTAAGAGCTTGACGCAACTTTCTAAGTGCATCCGCACGGTCTTCACCGTGGACAATAATTTTTGCCAATGTTGGATCATACTCAGCAGATACAACCGTACCCTTCTCCACCCATCCGTCAATTCTGGCCCATTCGGGGAACTTAACTTCGGTCAATTGTCCTGGAGATGGCATGAAGTCCTTAACAGGGTTCTCAGCATAGAGTCTAGCTTCCATTGATGCTCCAGTGATCTTGATTTCTTGTGAAAAGTCAGGTGGATCATCAGCAGCGATGTACAACATCCATTCAACTAAGTCCAATCCGGTGACCATTTCTGTGACGGGGTGTTCGACTTGCAATCTGGCATTCACTTCCAAGAAGTAAAACTCATCTCTACCTGGGTCGTAAATGTACTCCACGGTACCTGCACACTTGTAGTTCATGGAGGCACCGAGGGATTCTGCAGCCTTCCGCATTCTTTGACGTGTTCCTTCTGGAAGATCAGGAGCCGGGGTTTCTTCAATGATCTTTTGGTTTCTTCTTTGAAGTGAACAGTCTCTCTCACCCAAAGCAATGGCCTTACCATAACCGTCTCCAAACATTTGGATCTCTACATGTCTGGCATTTTCCACAAACCTCTCCATAAAAACACCAGAGTCACCAAAGTAGGCTTTACCCTGGTGCTGAACTGTCTGGAAAACGCGCTCGATGTCGGCCTCAGAATCGACTTTTTGAAGCCCAATACCACCACCACCAGCAGTAGACTTAACCATAACTGGGTAAGTCAATTTGGCAGCAATTTCCTTTGCTTCTTTAGCGTCTGAAATCAAACCAGAACCAGGAACAAGGGGCACACCAGCCTTCTCGGCGATTTCCCTTGCCGAGTGCTTGAGTCCCAATTTTCTGATTGCATCCCCAGAGGGACCGACAAACACGATACCCTCTCTTTTACAGCGGTCAGAGAAATCAGCGTTCTCAGAAAGAAATCCGTAACCAGGGATAATCGCTTGTGCTCCAGATTCTTTTGTTGCCTTAATGATCTTGTCGATGGAAATATAAGTTTCAGCAGCCAGAGTACCGTGAAGTGGGATGGCTACATCGGCCATACGCACATGTTTGGCATACTTATCTGGATCTGAGTACACAGCGATGGCTCTAATGCCGAGCTTCTTGAGTGTCTTAATGATACGCACGGCGATCTCTCCTCTGTTAGCCACCAACACTGAGTCGAAAGGCTTCTTGCGTTTACTCTTGGACTGGCGGCTCTTGTGCTCGATGTAGGCTCTCCATCCGCCAAATTCGGTGATGTCGACTGTTCCTTGCTGCTTGTATCCAAATTCTTCGCAGATGAAAGACTTCACCAATTCTCCTGAGGCAGTCTGAACAGATCCGATACCCAAGGGCTCTGGCACCATAGCGATGAAGTCACCAAACCGTTCACGCGGAACGTAGTATGTTTCGATCTCAATGGCACTACCAATTGATGGATCTACTCTTCTGAGTCCAGGTTTCGCTACCGGTCCAACCTGTGGGAGCGCATAGAGCTTGTAGCTTTTCAGAGTGGTAGTCTTTTCAATGAAAGTGGCATTCACTTTCTCCAACTGCCAATGGAGAGCCATTCCAGTAAGGTGGGCTCCAACAACCGCGAGTTTTACCGAAGCTTCGGCGTTTGGTTTTGGAATTGAGGGCAACAACTCGTCACCCGTGGTAACTCTTGACTCACGGAGAGCTCCAAAAAACCGCGGCTTGCTTTTGGTGTACTGTTTCATGTACAGGTGGGCGAAGTCAAGAAGTGCATAGTCGTTAAACTTGGCGGACAATAACGTAATACCGAAGGGTAACCCGTCTGAGTCCCGGAACCCTGCCGGGATGGCGAGTGCCAGCATGTCTGCCAAATTGACAAAATTGGTGTATGTTCCCTGGCGTGAGTTTACGAGAATAGGCTCAGCTTCTACCTCTTTGATTTTCGGGTTGAGTGGTGCTGTGGGCACGACAACCACGTCGATTCCGGCAAGTGAGGCCTTTACCTTTTGTAAAATACCCTGGCGCTTGTACTCGAAATCAAATGCCTGCGCAGCGGTGAACGGTTCGCCGCTCTTGATGATTTTTGCCACTGTCGGATCCAAGGATTCTGGCGGTGGGTTTGTTTCGAAAAACGATTTGGTCGCTGTGTACCTCTCGCTGACCCATGGTCCTTCGTAGAGACATTTTGCCAAGTCCAAGAGGGGCTCAATATCGAGCTCAACAGTCTTAGCGCCAGTGGCAGATAAATTATCCACGGCAGCGGCAAAGAGCTTTGGATTCTCGGTCTCTCCGTACCATAAAAGTGACAGCGGCACTCCCAAGACCGGTTCACGGGGGAACCGCACCAAGGGATTGGCTGGGAGCGGACGTGAGTACTCGTCATGCTCGCCATCGGGCTTGGCCATCAAACTGAATGCAAGCTGAGCATCCTGCAAGTTCAATGAGAAGATCGAAACACAGTCGAGCGATTTGCACGCGGGCACAACTCCACTACACGAAAATACACCCTTGGTTGGTTTCAAACCAATCAAGTTGTTGAGCATGGCAGGAACACGGCCCGAGCCAGCAGTGTCGGTACCCAAGGAGATGGGCACAATTCCACGGGCTACAACTGAAGCAGATCCGGCAGACAGCCCTCCAACCACATGATCCTTACTAAAGGTGTTTGGAGTGATTCCATAGGGCGATCTGGTGCCTACTAGACCAGTAGCAAACTGGTCCAAATTGGTTTTCCCGATGATGATGGCTCCAGCGTCTCGCAAAAGGCGCACGGTGGTGGCATCGTCAACAGGCGTGTAAGCGAATGCGGGGCACGCAGCTGTGGTTTCAAAGCCCTTGGCGTCGATGTTATCCTTTACAGCAATTGGCACTCCGTAGAGGGGCAATTCCCTCTTGTTAGCGCGCGACTGCAAAAACTTCCACTGGTGCTCAAGATTTTCTTCGGAGGCTAGCGAAATCCACGCTGGGTCGTCGGCCCTTTGATCTGCGAGAAGCGCGGAAAGTTTGGCGAACGACTCGTTAGGAGTCGCCTGGAAGTGGAATTGAATCCACTCGCGTACTGTCCAGCCAATCATATTTGTGACCGAATGCAGTGATAGTTGTATTTATTGCAGAGCTGGTGATTCAGACTCTGGTGAGTTGAGGCGAGGGAGGATTTTAAGCCCTTTATGTGCTTTTTAGGGTTTATCGTTATCGGCCGCGGAAGATTCCGTGGCTAGCGATAGCGCGGCGATACTAGCTACTGGGGGGTAACAATTGCTTCTCTTGAATGCAACAAATCTTCACGATCTGCAAATTTAGGTAGCACGAATATTCGAGTCAACGTGCAGATGTGCTTGTGAAGCTGGTTTAATAGGTCAATTGACTTGGTTCGTCAGACTTGTGGGGGTAGGAGTCTGGACGCTGGGATGCTAGTGGCTCGAAGACTTATGCGGCTGCGAAAAAAAGGGCTGCACGCGAATGATCTTACTGGGAACAGTGGACCAGAATAAATAGAATGCGAGAGCTCGTTGACTACACGGGACTAGCGGAGAAGAACCAGCGGATCAGGGCTTATATATCGCTGTTGAATTGTCCCCCAACTGTTGATGTCATCGCGTATGGAGAATCCCGAGATGGCGTTTCTCTATCGCCTGCCGCATCGGGCCTCGGCGCCGCATGCACACCGCGATTGCTGGAGAAACTGATCGCATCCCAGGCGCCTACAGATCGGCCTATCCGCTTGTACCGATTTGGTTGGATAAACGTCTACCGTTGTCGCAGCAGCAGCACCCTACTGTACGACTGAGTGAAACGACTACAGTTTGAGGAGTGCAAATTTTGAGCTTTTACATTGGAAAATTGGCCTCCTATAAACTCAATCAAGAGGCACCAGAGAGATAGAAGTGTCACAGAGAAGCTTCTGTTTCCATTTGGCATGTCTACAGGGTACTACTGGGGGCTGGCGAGACCATGAACCCAATGGTTTAGGAGGCTGCTGGTGCTCCAGCTGAGATGAATTTTTTTTGCTTTATGTCCCAGCATTCTCAGTGAGAGCAGGATCAACGATCTCAAGTCCCGCTTTTGGCTTTTGTCCATCTCCAACCAATAGATGTGCCCCACCGCAATGCTTGCTTGGACCCGCACAGACGTTGTCTCTCCTCCCGCGCCTCATTGATTCCACAGCATCTCGCCGTCCCGATTACTACAGGTGTGACATACAATATACAGGACAGCCGTGTAGAGCTCGCTTAGACAGGGGTATGCACGTAGGGTATCCACGCTGGGTTGAAAGACCAGCGTTTCGTTCAAACTAAACAGGTGGAGAGTGACAATGTGGCAACAAGGTGTAGAGCAATAAAGTAAAGAGTTCTTGCACCAACTGTTTGTCTGTGGGGCACGTAGTGAAGCTCACCAGTGAAAAAATACCTGCTGTATTAGGCAGGTGTGATGGCGCGCATGATTGGACGCCGATAAGATAAAGATACCCCCCCTCAAAAACAGGAAAGAAGTTCGATAAGATCAAGGCGAACTCAATCAGAAACTAAAGTGTGGATCTCCTCGATAGGAATATCAAGCGGGGTCTGACTCTAATCAAGCCATCAGCCGCAAGACAGCGATTATGCATGGGGAACAGGGTCTAGCAGGATAGATACTGATAAGATTGAAAAGTAAACACTTGGTGCAGGATTGTTGCTGCATGCACTCAAAGCCCTCTTGGGGAAGCGAGAGTTTTTGCAGCCAAACACTGCTACGAGCAAGAACAGGTTGTATAGTGCTTCTGGCGGCGCCCTCCCGGCGAGGTGGGAACTCCGTTGAAAGTGCTTCCCCATTGGAGGACAGTCAACTGGAATATCGTAGGTTCCTACAACTAAGTATATCTCAATTATCAATTAAGGGCAGAGCCCGGTCTCATAAATATTATACTCTAATCCTTCTTGATTTCGTCCAATTGTTCATCGATACGTGGTGTAGCGTAACCATCTGGAGCATGTCCATCGATCCTTTGGTGTGAAATTTGTGCCGACAATTGCGATTGAACAGCATGCATTTGCTCTGGATGGGCGTTTTGCCAATCCTTCAACTTCCAACCCTGGCCCAGCAAATCCCAGTAAATGCCTCTGAGTGCATGACCAATTCCGTTTCTGGACTCCCACAATGGGAAGATAATAACCATGAATGCGGTGAAAAACATCCAAATGATCAAAACCACAACCCAGCCGGTGAAGAAGCGTTTGGAGAAAATATACTTCAGTCCATACATTGGCATGGGCCAGAGAATGATGAAGCAGAGTGTCAATGCGACACAGATTATGCTCGCAATCTTGAACGAACGGTTCAATAAAATTGCCTCTTCTTCCGCACGTCCATCGTTCATAAGCGCCAATTCGTTGGCGGCAATGGTAATGTTGGACTTAATTGGGTGCACCTTTTCGGTATCCACTTGCACATGTTCGGCAGCCAAAATCTCCTCTTCCTCGTCCACTCTGGTGACGGTCTTCAAGACTTCCCAGTCAAAGTTTTGTGGCTTGAACACAAAAGTCAACACTGGGATGAAGATAAGTGGACTACACAAGGCAACCACGTTACCGGTCAACATGGCATTGTCTTCAAAAGTGGTGCCGACATTCACGGAGCCGAATTGCTTCTTGGTGCACACTAACCAGGAGAGAATGGCAAACGCAGTTGCCAAAATTGGGGTGTAAGTGGCGGCAGCCACGTTTTGCTTTCTTGAGAGCAACGTGAGGGCAGCTGGCAACACACCACCGCCGATAATGATCCCCATAAACTCGTATAACCAACCCATAGAGATACCAGCGTAGTACAATCCAATGGCAAATCCGGCAAGAACGTAGGCGAAAACAATCACAGTACAGTGAGAGGTGAAAATCAACTTCTTACCGCTGGCCTTCGGGTCCACGTAGGTTCTGTAAACATCGTAGGTGAAGATGGTGGAAACAGCAATCAACTCGGCAGACATGGCTGAGGTAACAGCCATGAACACCAACAAAAGAGAGCAAACAGCTCCACCTTTACCCAAGAGAGCAACTGCAGCGTTGGGCAAAACCAAACCAGCAGATACTTGCTGTGGAGTCAACTTGTGTGGGTAGTTGGGCCAAGCTGGAGTGTTTTCCAAGGACAAGGCACTGAGACCCATGGTGGTGGCACACAACACTGGAATGGCAAACCAAGCCAATCCACCCAAAACGTAACCTGGGAGTGCGGCTCTTGGACTGGAAGAGAAGGCCTTGTTGAAGTATCCGTTATCCAAAAACACGGTACCAAAGTTACCGACAATGTTGATCACAAAGAAGATACCACCCGATCTCGAGTGCATAGTCAAATAAGAACCTTCGGCATTACCAGCTCTTGGCTGGGTCTTGGCCAATTCTGTGACTGCTTCCCAAACAGCTCCAGGGCTCCCCAATGTTGCGTTTGTGGCAAAGGCAGTGAAGGAGAACACCAAGATGATGACAATAATAACCACAGTGTGGACATAGTCAGTCAAGAACGTGGCCTTAATACCACCGAAAAGCGTGTAGATAACCACGCCCAATGGCAACAACAAGGTGGCTGCAACAACGTGCATTCCGGTCAAGTCGTTCACCACAGCAGCACCCCCAGTCAACAACATGGCTGTGACCAAGATGTTGGTGGCAATTCCGAAAAACATGTAAACAAAGTGGGTAGTAGTGCCGTAACGGGCCTTGATAATCTCCAAGTATGTGTGGGCAGAAGGACATAACTCCTTGGCCTTAATGGCCAAGCAAGCAAATAAGACAATCTGGCATGTAGCCCCACCAGCGTAGTAGTAGGCACCACAGACACCATTATTATACGTTTGCACCGTGGAAGTGAGCAAAGTGGCAGCCCAAGTCCATGAAGAACACACAGCAGCCGCAATAAGACCAGTCTTGACCGATCTACCAGCGGTTGCGAATTCTTCAGCCGTGATGATCTCCTTATTATAACGACGAAGAACATAGGTAGTGAGAATCATACCCATAGCAAAAACAAACCCAAGGCCAACAACAACTCCATAACCAGCACCTTGTGGAAGTGGCACATACTCTTGAGCAGCCATAGTGAGTTGAATTGAAAAGAACCAAAAAAAATATGAATACCCAACTAGCGATTTGCAGTCAAATGGAAAATAAAAATTATGCAGCAGCAGCAACAATGAAAAATCTGATAAGTAAAGTAAAACCAGTTACTTCGGCTTTTACAGTCGTTATAGCGAGGTACACAAGTGTCAACGAAGTTGATATAAGATGGCGATATGTCTGGTAGGGAATTAACAGCCAAACCAGGGACCCAGGCTCGTGCTTATATACTTTTTCCACCGCCCACCTCCCATCTCATCTTATAAGGCATCAATGCGGCTACTATCAGAGATAGGCTATCTGCAGGCCGTTGACGTTACTCAGAAGTTGCAGATTATTAATTTTTTTTTTTTTCAGTTTGCATGTGCGTGCGGCCCCAGAAAGACGATAATGCAGCCTGGTTAAAGTGGAAACACCGGCGCGGGGGCCGGCGGCGACGAAGTTTCAGAGATATGCCTGGCCTGGGATCTCGAGCTAGCTACAGAGAGAAGCACGGCTGCAATCAGTCTGTCAAGGATGAGTGGCGAGGAACACCGGGGAGAGTAGTGGGTGTACAAACAGCCAATGGCCAAGAAAGGCCAGTGAAAAGGCGATTTACAGAAGTGAATTAACCGACAGTTAGTCGTGAAATTGCAGCAATGAGCCCAGTCGTGATCTCTCGCGCTCATTGGGCACGCCTATTGGCGCGTTTTCGTCAGGCTTGCTTATCGACTGCGAATGAAAAAAATAAGAAGTATTTTTTTTTTCTTGCTAACGCCCTTGCAGGCGCATGCAAGTGTCTGCCAATCGAATTGTGAGAGCGGTCTTCTCGCCGTCGAGCTCACCGCTTTGTTCCTCGCTCTATGTGTAACCTACTGATTACGTTTGCACCGGTTCTCTTACTGAGCCAATTGGTCCCCACTCACCTTTTCTTTGTCACCATTGTCGTTGCTACTGTACGCTACGCATCTTGCTCTTTTCTCACCTCACGTTCCACCGCTCTCTTGTCGTGGCCAGCAGCGCTTTTCGCAGCCTTTGCATTATCGTGCTTATCTTCCCCCCTTTTTGCACCTTCTCCTACCCCCTTTCACCATCTTGTCAAGTACGGCCACTTCGGACGCCCCGGGTAGCACGACGCACTCCCAGTGAGATCACCAGCACCACAAGCAACCACAACGCCAATCCCACGCAGCAAAAGTCGAATCGAAGACAGAAGCAGCCTGATCGGCAATCCAAAGCACTGCAGGCGGCACTCATGCAGGTGCTACACAGCGATACGCCGTTCCATTCCTATTAGTGCAGGGAAATGAAATTTTGCACTGCCTATCTCCACATATTTAGAAAGCTATCTCTGTATACAACGCCCTGGTATCCGGCTACGAGAGACTTACGTCTTGTTTCCAAACGTATCAAATTGTTTATCTACAGATCGTTTGTATGCACTGGAATATGGGGTGCAGCCTCGCGTGCTAATCGGTGTGTATCGAGGTTTTGTGCCAAGTAAACGGTACCGTAACCGGCCCGCTTGCCTATCAGCGGTGAAGGGGATGCCGTTTTTCTCGTTCTAGAAGAGTGTGTGTTGTGTTGAGTGTATGATCTGTAGTACAGGGCGAGGCCCTATCAAGCGGGGCGGTCAATATTGGTGCGATTGTGGCTCCAATCTTCCAAGTGAGGTTGCTGGTGCTTTCAAAATCAGCTACTAACACATACAAACGAAGCATCAGCACACAAAATGTAAAGCTTTCAAGACAGGACAATATGAGCATAAGAATGTAGGCCCTAAGATCGTGACAAATAAGGATAACTCAAGTAAAAGCACACATTATGTAACGCAGCCGACTCAGCAATCCAACTTCATAGCACAGGAAGACGGGAATTGAGAGTGTTCGGATTGAAAAACTGTAGGTAGCGGCATATGTAGAGGATAAAACATAAACTATTTGCATAGGAAGCAGCAGCATATGCAACAAAGCAACTATACCAGGCATGAGTTGCTTGAAAACTACGTCAAACACAAGATTTTGGTCAATTAATCAACAAACAGTACAAATGTAATAAATAAGCATATATTGTAAGACGATGTGTCTTCATTCGAGGTCGAGGATTACGAGTTTCACTCTAGAGAAAGCACTCCTAATTATTTGATTGGATGTTCGTATACTCAATGATTCTGGATGCACAATATAGCAATACAGAACACTACAAGAGATAAAAATAACCGCTTATGGGACTACAGCAGCTAGACAAACAAACAATATTGATAACTACCAAATAGTTGCACCAGAAGAGTTGGTTGAGGTTATCCGACGATGATGTGCTTCTACGATGATGATATTATGGAGTCTTGAGCGAAGCTCAAAGGAAGCACTAGTATATGGGGATGTATTTCTATACTAAGGACGACACATGTAAATGGCATCGCCATTTCTAGCAGAGCAGAAGCCAGAAACAGACACAATCAGAAGAAAAGCTAACGTGAGAGTGGTTGTAAACTTGTTAAGGAAAATGCAAACGTATTGAATATCCCACTAATTCTTCTGAATTCTAGAGTCTATGCAAGGCAACACCGCTGTGTCTATGTGCGGTGCAAAATATGGCCCCTAGCATGGCATGTCCACTCTGTGGTAGCCACTGCGTGTGGCTCTTGTTTCGAAAGAAGCCACCTCAACTGAGTTGCCCTCACCTGGAGGTGCTACTAGAAGCACAATTACGCACCACCCAATCCTACTAGGCCGCTGACCAGTACTCGTTGAGAAAGTAGGCGGCACCCGTGATATGCTGGTCCACAACGAGACTTGCATTCTCCACACACGTTTCAATCTCCTCTTCTGCAATGGCAAACGACCAGCTGAAGTGTGCAGCAATCTCTGCTACTGATTTTCCTTTGAATGAGAGCACCTTTCTGTCGTCTTCTACTAGCTCGCCTGCTTCCCCTCCCACGTTTTCTCTTTCAACCTGTCGCACTGCATCTTCTTGCTGTTCATACTGCTTCTTTTCCTCCGCTAAGTACTCTACGATCAATTTGCTGTAGTCATTTGTGAGGTTAGGCGTGATCACCACGAGCCCGGACTTGTCGTACCGTTTCAGCTTGAACGGTAGCTGCAACGCACCAAAAAGTTCGATGGCACGGTTCAAGTCACCATCCAGCACCAACTCAGTGCCAAACCCCTGTGTCAGCAGCAAGTATCGGTTGTATTGCGCAAACAAGTCTTGTATGGAAATCATGGACAGCTTGCGTGTGAGAGTAGTTGTGTGTAGGTATTCCGAGATGTGCCGTGAGAGCTCACTGTGGTACAACTTGGATGATTTTTTAATACTGAGCCCAGGGATCAACTTCTCAGTGACAGGAATTGGGCGCACGATTTTTGAAAAGGACTCCGACAACTTGATCAAGTCTTTGGCTTTGTACATGAGTTGCTCCAAGTCCTCAAGCGATGTAGAGAGCACAAGTTCGTTTAGCCTGCGCTGCTGTTCACCCATTTGCTCTAGCCCATGTATTCCAAGACGTGACGGACCCGTAGTGCCTTTTACTACTCCTCCTGCGGCCCCTCCTCCTACCCCATTAGCAGCAGCAATCTGTATCTCCGTAGGTTGTAACTCGCCACCCTTATTGATGTTTCCACGACGTACCAACCGCTCCCACTTGAGCATTTCGATTTGCTCCTGGAGGATTTGAAAAAAGTTGGACTCTCCGCCCTTGCGGAAAGAATACTTGACGTACGGGGTCTCGATATCTTTGGGGTCCTCAAGCTTGAGGTTGAGGTTGAGTGGAAGCGAAATCGACGATGACGACTCGTACGTGGATGCAGTGGGGGTGATATTGGCGAGCGGAGCTGGTGAAGATGACGGATCTCGACTATGTAACGCCGTCTTGCGAAGCTCAGCTCCGCAAATCTCGCAGTATTTCATCGACTTGTGGTTGATGAAGGTGCACTGCGGGCATGCATTTGCCGCCACTGGTTGCGCCAGAAGCAGCAGCAGTTGATCTCCCACTGTTTCCAGCAGCCCCGCGCTAGGGCTTTCAACTGACGGCTCAGAAATCACCAGCTGGCCTGTCAGTTGGCCCGTCAGCTGACTCAGCATCACCTTCAACTCTAGCTTTTTGATCCCACAGGAGCCACACACTTTGGCAGTCCCTACATTACTGAATGTACAAATCATACAGATCCACCTCTCTTCTGGTTGTGGCGCTGCTTGATCTTGCATTCCTTCCATTTCCACCTTTGCCGATGATCTAGAGTGTGCTGGGGCCTCGACTGTTGCAGAGGCGCCGGTTCCAGCAACTACGCTCCTCTTCACAAATACCTTCACCTTTGGCGACGAACGAAGAAACCTGTCAGTTGCCTCAACGCGCTCAATATCCCTGATCCATATACACAAACTGTTGGTGAGGATCTCGCTGTCTACGTATATAATGCGCTGGTTCGTGATGTACACACGCCCGTTCTGTCTATTTATGATCTTCAGCTTCCCTTGGTAAAGCCCTATATCTTCTCTGACATAGAGATTGTGCTCGCCATCTTCGAGGATCGGTCGCCCCGACCGATTGAGGAGCACGCTTTTCCAGACGCTCATTGGCTATGCTCTGAGTTCGCAACTACGCTCTGTCTGTAGTTGCACAGGCAAGTTGTATAACTGAAGGGCGCTGATCCATGTTGGCGTATGCAGGACAGACATGGCTGCCATTGAGAAGCGGTTCAATGGACAGCAAGAGAAGCGGTCCAAGAGAAGATTCAAGGAGGGGACCTAAAACTGAGGAGGAAAATGCGAGACGAGTATCGACAGCAGAGCCATAGGGCGTAGTCGAGAAGAATCAGGGTGGTGTACTAGCGAATGGGTGCAAAAAAAAAAAAAACGCGGCCCAAACGCGACGACGCACGGCGTGCTACCAGCTAGCGGATACATCCGGCGACTCCCTTTGGCGGGCACAACTCCGTCTAGGAATCCTTCAGGAGAATAGCTCCACGCAGTCAATCAAGTGACCCGAGCGGAGCTGGCATACATGTCATTCTAGGGACTATATTACAGGCTGCACATTGGCACATTGGCGCAGTGGCGTGCTCATCCGGTAGAACCTCGCAGATGGGTCAACTTTGCTGAGGGGACTCCTCTGGCAGAAACCCCCCACGGACTGGCCGCGCAACAGAGCAGACAGTCGCGGCGCGGCTGCTAGGTGCACCCCAGCTGGGGCGAACTTTCGCGGCGCATCGCACGCACCCCTCCGCAAAACACAAACGCATTTCGCGTACAGCCAAAACACAAGCGGCGCACTCCACCAGCAAATTACTTCTGGTTTCCTCGCTTCAGCTTCCGCTACTACCCCCCATTTCTGCCCCTTGCGGCCACGACCCCCTCATTATACACACACTACACACTACACACCCGCTACTGGCTTTCCTGCTTCTATGTCGTTTCTTTTCAAGCGCAATCCCAAGACACCAGCCGAGCTTGTGCGTGCGCTCACAGACCTGATAATCAAGCTCGACCTGGTTGTAGACAACAAAAAATACCAAGACGAGGTGGCCAGGTATCTCGCACAGGCAAAAGTAATCTTGCATGGGGACGACGATACCGACCCACAACCAGACCAAATCTCGCAATTGGCCCAAGAGGTGTACGCTACAGACTGCCTCTACTACTTGATATATAGCCTCAAGAAGCTCGATTTCGACTCGCGCAAGGATGTCCTTATATTGTTTCTGACACTTTTGCGGCGCCAAATCGGCACCCAGCTGCCCACAGTAGAGTACATAATAAGCCATAAGCCAGAGATACTCCTATTGCTCTTGCGGGGCCCCGAGACGCAGGAAATTGGGCTCATCTCGGGGCAAATCCTTCGCGACTGCATCAAGTTCGAGGTGATCAACCGGTTTATTCTCCACAGTCTGGGCGGTGCCTTTTGGAACTACTTCAAGTACGTGCAATACCCAGTGTTTGAGATCGCAACGGACTCTTTCACCACGCTCCACGACTTGCTCACGCTCCACAAGAAGTTGGTATCGGAATTCTTAGCCGACAACTATGATCGGTTTGTCGCCAGCATCAACCAGCTCTTGCAGCTGCGCAACTACGTGACAAAAAGGCAATCGGTGCGACTCTTGGCAGAACTTGTGCTTCAGCGCCAAAACCAACAGTTTCTCAATAAGTACTTTGACGACACAAATAACCTAAAGTTGATCATGCTCTTCCTAAGCGACAAGCTGAAGAACTTGCAGATCGAGGGGTTTCACATCTTCAAGTTTTTCGTAGCAAAACCGAAAAAGCTGCAAAAAGTGTTGGACATCCTCATCAAAAACAAGGAAAACTTTTTGGCCTTGTTCAAGAGCTTCGACGTGGCATACGCAAACGACGCAAACTTGATCGACGAGCGAGACTACGTCGTGGGCGAGATCCAAAAGCTCCCTGACATCGAGAAAATCAGGTAGCATATATACATAGGCATAATACACACTAGAAAGGAGATTGCTCTCGTACCCACAAATGGCCAGAACGGACCGTCTCGCGCGCCCCTTGGCGGCGCCTCCTGGCGGGGGCAACTCCGTTGAGGGGGCTCCCTTCGGGAGAACAGCCCCACGCAGTGGTCTCCACGAAGTGGCCCGAGCGGAGCGGACGCGCGTGCCCCCGGCAGGGCCACCAGCGGTGCGAGGCATGGGGCCTCCGGCGGCGCTCCCGCGGGGCAACTCCGTTGAGGGGGCTCCCTCCGGCAGAACAACTCCATGCCGTGGTCTACATGAAGTGCACAGCAAAGCCCTTTCTCGGAGTCTCGTGGAACTACAAATTGTCATGTCAGTCTTTATTGAACTATTTGGCCACCTTCGACCATCCCTTGTACTCAACTTCTCCGTACTGGATCTGTCTAATCCACTCAGCTACGTCTCTGGTCAATTCTCCCAGGTCACCTGCCTTGAGTGGCACTTCGATCTCCTTACCCTTCCATCCAATCAGTTTGATTGGCAGGACGACTGCCGCGGTACCAGAGCCGAATGCTTCGATCAATTCGCCCTTGGCTGCTCTTTCTTCCACCTCTCCGATGGTGAACTTTCTTTCATTCACAGACCACACTTTCGGGTCCAATTTTTCTCTGAACAACTCCAAAACCGAGTCTCTTGTTACTCCCTCCAAGATTGTTCCATCCAATGGCGCAGTCGCAATCTCCTTTGTGCCGTCGGCGTTTTGGAACGCAAAGAATACGTTCATAGTGCCCACCTCGGTCACGTACCCTTCATCGCCAAAAAGCCACAAGTTTTGTTGGTATCCTCTCTTGGCTGCCTCCAACTGTGGCAAGATGCATGGGGCGTAGTTGGCTCCCAATTTGCGGTTACCCACACCGCCTGGCCATGCTCTCACGGCGTAGTCGGTGGCCTCAAGCGACACCGGCTTGAATCCTGTGCGGTAGTATGGGCCCACTGGCGACGCAATCACATACAACAACGCCTTATCCGGGACACCCACACCCAAAGTAGCAGTGGTTCCGATCAAAGTGGGTCTCAAGTAGAGCGAGTATCCGGCACCCTGTGGAACGAACGACTCATCAACCAAAAGCAACTGGTCAATGAGCTTGGATAACTCCTCACCGTCAAAAGTTGGGAGCGCAATTCTTGCAGCAGACTTGTTCATTCTCTCCATGTTCTTGTCTGGTCTGAAGGTTCTAATGTTGTTGTCCTTGTCTCTGTATGCCTTCATACCTTCGAAAAGTTCAAAAGCATAGTGCAAGACAACAGTGGCTGGGTCAAGCGAAAAGTTGTGGTAGGGACTAATCTTAGGAGTGCCCCATCCGCTTTCAGCGGTCCACTCAATCTCGAGCATGTGGTCGGTAAAAGTCTTACCAAAAACCAACTTGTCATTTGGCAACTTGGCCTTAGGCGAGGTGGTTTTGTTGATTTCAAGCTTGGATGCGTCAAGTGGAGCGAGTGCCATTCTGCGTGCGTTAGTACTAAAGAATGTCTGGGGTATGAGTGGATGGGCACCGCGACTGCGACTGCGAGCGCCGCTTGCTGCTGCCCAACTTTTTCCCGCGAGTTGTGCGAGAGTTTGCGTTAGCGTTCGGTGCATTGTGCGAAAAAATGCGATTTGGCAGTTGTTGCAGGTGGCTTCTTTGCGGGGGTCTGTAGCGGGGGGACCGGTAGCGACAGAGTGTGGAAGCGAATTTTTAGCGAGGGGGAAGCCGAGTGAGAATCGTCTTCAATGCCACCAAAAAAAAACAAAAAACCGCAGACTCGTCAATTCGAAAAGTGAATCGAGTAAGAGTAGTCAGTTGATCTGGTTCTATACGATTGAAGGTGCTGCGCCCTGTGAGAAGCGTAGTCTAGCTGTAGAATATATCACGAGAAAAGGGTGCGCCAATTGTATGCTCAATCTGTCGAGCTTGTTTATACAAATACGAGGGAGGTAGGCAGTCCACACTCAGCGAATATCAATAAAAGGTACCTGAAACCAAAGCTATAGTCCACAAGACACCGGGTCGCTCGATATACACCACTCTAGAAGGAAACCGCTCTGTAATACGTACTTAGATGCTGGGTGAGTGAAAAAAAAATACGGCACCAAGATTTCAGAGAAGGGCGGCGGATAGCGCTTATATACACACGCCGATTCCGGCCTTTTTCAGAGTTCGGTAAGAGGCGGCTCACGTGGTGGTGAGTCAAAACGCAGCACGCCTACAAGCATGGCTGCAAAAAAAAACGGTTAGTCATCAGGTCTGGCGCCTCAGTGCGTAGCACCTGCTAGGAGGAATCGGGGGAATAACATAAATATGCATTAGTCTGTAGGACGTATAGTACATAGTGCGTAGTGCAGCGAGGCGGGTCTGCCCTGGCGACCCGGCACGCGAGAGCCATGCAGTGGACCTGCAAGGAGGAGTAAGTTTACAATCGCTAGCCTACCTACTTCGGTTTGTTTTATGCCTCCAAAGGCAACCTCCGGGTGCAGGTAACTCCGTCAAGGCCCCCTTTAGGAGGTCCGAAAACGCAGGCGTACGGCTGGAGTCACTCCTCATTGAGTAGCCGTGGGCTACCAACTAAGGAGGTTTTCCACCACCATGCCTTGTAGCACCACGCGGTTATTTTGGGAAATGAGGAGGTTTTCTCCAAGAGTGGGCAGCGTCCAAATCACGCCGTGTGGATCAACCTCCACTCCGTTAACCTGCAAAATTCGCAACACCGTGTCTCGGCTTGCCTTTTCTCTCGTGAGCAAGGTTGTTTGGTTGCGGACCAAGAAGAGCTGGTGGCCCTTGGGGAGTGTGTGTCGGCTCAAGTACTCCAGCAGGATTTCGATGTTTTTCGAGTCGATTCGCTGCTCTACGAGTTTCTCCACTCTAAGTCGCACGGCGCTGAAGTCGGGCACCCAGAGGTCGTATGTGTACGCCTCGCCGTGTGTGTTGACTATAGGGAACGCGGTGATCTCTATTTCCCCCGTGCGTTCTGCGGGCCCGAGGATGAGGTCGTGGAACTCTGTGGTCGGGAGCCGTTGACAGTAGCCCGATGTTTCATCAGTTATCGACCCAGGAGCTCCACAAGGCGCAGTGCTTGCAGCCAATCCAAACAGATCCATAAATTTCCTGTCAAGTTCAATTGGCCGTGTTTTACCCAAATGTCTGGGCCGCACGAGGCTTTCCCCGTAGTAGCCATCAAAACTGAAAAGATGCGGCATCTGATAGTATGCCAGCGACACAAACGGGCTAGTGGCAAACGGGCTGGTCTCGCACTGCGTGAACCGTCTAGCATGGGGCTCGACTTTGAGAATCGATACCTGGTCTTCTGTTTCGTACCTAATCACCTTCGGCTCGAACGAACCCTTGTCTATCGTAATATTTCCGGACACAGGGTTAAACTGGAGAAATTTGGCTCTTATCCGGTCCAAGAGACCAGCGCGGAGTGGGTCGATGTCGGTTTCGAAATCTCCTTCAGTGGTTTCCTGAACAGCGAGCTTTGAGAGTGGGTTCGAGCGTCCGCTACTCGATGCGGTCTCACGGGCCAACCACAATGGATGTGCCTCGGTAGAAAACACCCAGTTCTTGCCCTGCATCACCTTCCCGTGTAGAAACACTTCGTCCCCCTCATCGAACAACAAGTATAAGTATTTTAAAGTCTCGCTCATAACAAACGTCTCCATCCTATCCTGTAGCTCCCCTGTCCGCACATCTTGAAACCCACTAAATCCGCACCGTTGCTTATACCTATCCTGTAACAACTCAAACACCCGCAACCCTATCTGGAGGTACATCGGGTCTCGTGTCGCCCGGTAGAGGTAGTATGTGCTTTCTATAAATTCCGGACGGAGCGGGTACCATTCGAGTACAATACTAGAATAGGGGGATTCATTGCCGCCTCCGCCGCTGCCAATACTGGCGGAATAAAAGTCCCACCGTTCCGGTATCAGATCGTACGTGTTCCACAATTTGAGATACACCAAGTGGCTTTGAACAGCATCCGCCACCTGTCCCGCCAACACCTGTAACCCAGTCCAAAAGGCGCCCAACAGGTCAATCCATTCCAGTGGCATGGAGCCGATGTTGACGTCAACATTGGCAAAGAATGCTCCTGCTCCTGTCACTTTGTGCATTCCCGTCTCCAAACCATGGCGTGCGGACGACACCACAGACTCTTGCTTCAGATTAATCAGCAAGGCCGTGTATGAGAGCGAGAAAGCACGCCACATATGGTCATCGTCAAACAAAATCGACAGCTTGGCCGCATACTCGTAGAAGGAGTCCACAGACGCACCAATCCCGGTAACACTGTCTTTCCACACAGCCAGTACAGGGTCGATGGTCATGGGCAACAAGTTGAGTACCAGGCGTGAGTTCCAAAGCTTCCAGAACGTCTGCTGAGTGTACTTTTCGAAGCTTGCGTCGCCTGTCAAGCGCGAGAGGAGGGTAAACTCAAGCACAGGAGACGTGGCTCCAGACGTACACGTTTCTCTTTGGAGACGCGGAGGCACCCCTCTGACGCCGCGAGCCAAGTTCACCCGCGGTACTGGAATATGAGTTGATGTTTTGTACACGGGGAGAAGCCGGTAGCCTAGATCGAGCGCGAGGTCCAAGAGAAAGCCGTCATAGTTGCGGACTGCGGCAGGAGCAGGCTTGGATTTCCCACCATTTTTACTGCCACTGTCCATATACGGACTCCTGGGATCGTCTCTCAACATCTCCAATAACAAATGCGCACTCATTAAGCCGCCCAAGGAGCGAATCGTCGTCTCAAACACTTGCACTATTGTGTCCTGCTCAAATAAGTCTGGTGACAGCCTCAAGTAATTGAGTACCACATCGAGCTCGTCCCATAGCTCCATAATTATGAGCGTGTCCAAGTTGTCTAGCACCGTCAGTGACGTGTTGCCCATAGCGTCGTTTCTCACCAAGTTGTCCACGTCGTCATAGTCTGGTCCATAAGGCTGACAAGAAATTGGCGTCACCTCGTCTGCCGGGAACCCGTATGTCATGTACGAGGTCCACGCATGTAGGAAGAGGCCCCTTGTTTCTTTTTTGAGCCTCCGGACGTGTGCCCGAGAGAGGTAGCCCTCGCTGGACTCGGAGTTGCTGGAGGCATCGCGCGATCCGAGCCTACCGTCTGTAGGTGGTGCCCCGCTGGCCCCACCTGCTGCAACGCAAACCACCGTCGTAACTAGTAGGACCACTAAAAAGATTAGAGATCTACCTGTATATCGAAATAGCATCACGTACCCCTCAATTGAAAAAGGCAACACGGAGTGTGGGACAGCCTTCACTTTGAAATCGTCGCTCTGATATTGCGGTTGCGAGCCCCGAAAAGTGCTGCTGTCCGAGCAGTAGCGACTGGCGGGAGGCTTGGGGAGTGCATTGAGCGGTAGCTTTGCACTGGCTAGACTATACTGGCCCTGAGTGAGTTCTGCTGTTGAGGAAGTTACATTGTGGTTCATGGATTGTCACCGGTCGAGACGAGTGTGGGCAGTTCTAACACTTTTCGCAGCCAAACTGGAGGAGTTGGCTACCACTTTAGTGTGATGCACAGGTAGTGGTGTTTTTCTACAGTCGATCCGTAAGCTCTTTTTGACGCTCCCAGAGGAAATTTTGGCTGCCCAGCCTCTTTCGGAGAACAGCCCCACGCAGTGGCCTCCACTGAGTGGCCCGAGCGGAGCGGAAGTGCGGCCCTAGCAGGACTAACTGGAGTCCGTCACGTATATATGCCTCCGGCGGCACCTCCCACAGAGGACCACGGAAGAAGCGAAGTGGCCCAGAACAAGAGTGAAGTCCACATGGAAGTAGTGTCTAGTATCTATTTCTATAAATTAGTGTGCGTCCGGCTACTTGCCGAATATGCGGTTTATTTGGGTCAAGAGCTTTCCCGCTCCAAACCACAAGGTGATAACAATAAGCACTGCGTTGGTGAGGAGCAAAAGGATGCCGCTGAGCATGAACCGAGGGGCAAAGATTTTCCAAACCATCAAGTGGCGCCGGAAATGTCCTGCAAATGCCAAGCTCAGCACTGCGAGCACCGTTTGGTACAGGAGGAGCAGCGTTGCGTTTGCTACGATTTGTGATAACACCGTTATTGGTTTCGAACTTGGCGGAATTTTCCAGAGCGTTATCAAGGGGACTGCTATTGCCACAAGAATGAACGGTCCAAACGTGTTGAGCACCAAGTTTAAATGTGTAAACGGGAACGTGATTGTTTCTGTGGTTATAAAGCCCACGTCCCATTGGATTGACTGGAGCGTGGCTTGGTGGCCTGTAGTGAAAAAGTGCTGGAACAGCAAGAGACCAAACATCGTAGGTGCGATGAGGTTCCCGCGAAGCTGGAGGAGATCAAAGAGTTCCAAGAGGGTAAGGATTTGTCCGAGAAGAATGCCGACGCTTAGAGCACCTAGCGGTTTGGAAACGAGCATGATCGGCACCGCAAAGTTGAGGAGGAGGAGAAAGTACGACGATCCGTACACGTTGGAGTATCCGAGGATAGTAAGCTGGGGCAGTTTTGTCTCTGGTTCGCCACCGGATACAGTCTGGTTTATATCATCACCGTTAGGTTTATCCTCCGCCAATTTGACACAGAGTGGACCACGCGACCAGCTGTAGTTCGCCAACACAAGCGTCACAAACATCGAGATTCGTGCGATCGCAAGCTTAATCGACGAGATGAGAGGTGCCGCCGCATTGAGGGCAAGTACAAGCGCTGAATCGAGGGACGCTGCGGTAGTTTCCGCACGTACCAACCCGCCGACAACTGCATTCACTGCGTTCTCGTAGATGGTGTCATTTGCGATGCTAGAGAGTTTGCTCACGGGCAGACTGATACTCGACACGAGCGCCAGAACTAATCCAACGATGCCTCCGGCCCCAGCTGCTCCGGCACAGATCCACTCCAAAGTCCAATACACTGCATTCCCGTACAACAAAAAGACGAGCCCAGTACCGATCCAGAGCAGAGCCGCCAGGTGGTACAGGTCCAGCAACCGGTAGAACCCTTTGATTGTCCCCAGCAACGCCAAAGGCAACACGTACAAAGCGGCCACAGTCCAGCCCGTTGGCTGTCCAAACAGAGATTGACAGTAGGGCTGCTGCTCCTCACGGCAAAGAGTGATCATTGCCACCAATCTGCCCAACACTATAAGGGTCACGCTGTGTGCCACACCCAACACACGATCGCGCGGGTCGGCCAACTTGACGTAGCACTGGAAGAGCGCATACCAGCCAAAAGTTTGCACAAAAAAGTGCACCATTTTGTCCTCCCAAACCACAAACGAGTTGGAGGCAAAGATGAGCGCATGACTCGTGATGAAGGTGAGTGCGAGCACAGACCACGCATTGAAGTTGTAGATGAAAAAATCGTGGAGCTGGTGCCAGAGCCACGGCAAGCTGAACCTGTCCATTATCGGAGCCCAAAGCCCCACGAAAATGCCGCTTGACAGACCGATGGCGATGCATCGGCGAAGCGAAAATGCGGTCGGGCGGAGCACAACGAAGACGGAGAAAGAAAGCACTAGCCCAAGAAGGGACATGGCAATGACGGACCCAATGAACTCAAACGACATCGTCAGCACGCGAACAGATGGGATGAGCCGCGAGTACGTGACGATGAAGGAGAGCGAGGCCGCAAGCATGAGCACCCCAATGGTGATGAGTTTGAGGTCGAACGTGGCCCACATGTATTTGCAGTGGGAGAGAAAAAGCGACTGGAACGCAGCAGCCGGAGCCATAGCAACAGACTCCGAACCCCGTGCGCTTCCTGCTCTGTTACCTGCAGCTTCCACCTCCGCAAACAATTGGTTCAACTGCTCATCGTCGTCGAGGCCCGAAAGCACACGAAAGTTTTGTATCTGGCGCGCCGTGAGCACCGTGGCCTCCTCAAAGTCCCGCCGCCCAAACGCTTCTTTTATGGGTGCACCTAAATTGTTGTGTGGCACAGGGAGACCTAGAAGAAGCGAGAGCGTGGGCACAAGGTCGATTTGGTTGACGGCGCGGTAGTTGGCCCCAGCGTTAGATATATCGTACGGACTGTCAGCACTGCCACCACTGGTGCCAGAAAGCCGCTCAAACCCACCGCCCTTCAGGTACATAAACAAGGTGCTCTCCAACTCATCCTTTGAGTCGCCCCCGTGGTTGCCCGTGGCATCCATGCCGTGGTCGCCAATCACACAGAGCAAGGTGTTTTCGTCCAACGTGTCCACCACGCGCCTGATCACGTCGTCCATCTGCTCGAGCTTTGGTTTCATGGTTGGGTGGTTGGGTCCGTACCTGTGTCCGACGTGGTCCACACCCAAAAAGTGACCAATAAGCACGTCCCACTCGCCCTGGCGCAGGGGCTCGAGCAACGGGAACAAGTGCTCAATAACGCCGTTATCTACCGTGTGCAAATCCCACACATTTAAAGAGTCGTATGGGTAAAAGAGCAGCGGATTGATATACTCAGTGAAAAGTGCCTTCCAGGTGTCGTCGCCCATAAACGCCACGCTTTTGTTGCGGCGGTGAAGCTGAAGGAGCCAGTTGTCCTCGTCGATAGCATCGCCGTCGAAATTGGACCCAGCGTCAATAAAGGTCGGAAGCGACCCCGTGGTGAGGCCCTTGAGCCGTTGGAGCGTGGTGGTGGGTGGGTCCGCGAGAAACTTGAGAAGCAAGGAGTTTTGCGGCTCGCTCTGCGAGAGCTCGTAGAGCACAGTGAGAGCGTTGTGGTAGGGCAAATTCGACGCGGAGGCTCCGAAACCAGAGGCCCCGTCGTCACCCGCGGTCGCGGCGGCGCCATTGGCCCCACCCACGTCCCCTGCAACGGGCACCACAAAATCGAACCGCAACGCGTCCACTACCAAAAACACCATCTTGTCGTACCGCGCACCTCCCGCCATCACCAACGCCGCGTCACCACCATCAGCCACATCTGGCAAAACGTTCCGCGACAACAAAAACCCTTGGCTGAACGTCACCACCCCTATCACTTGTAGCACCGCAAAAAATATAAGCACAACTATATAGCCGAAAAAGGTCATTTTGAGTTTCTGCTGCCTCACTCGGAGCCTTCCCTGTGCTTGTTGCTTCTGTAGCTGTTGGAGGTGCAAAAGTCGTTTCCGGTCGAGCTCGCTACCGCCGGTCTCGCTGCCACCTCCCCTACTGCTGCTGCTGCCGCTGCTGCTGCTGGCCGCGACCGAGGCTGGCGGCGGCAGCAATATGGCATCATTTAGCTCTACTTCGTCTTTGGGTACGAGCTCAGGGTGTGCCTCTGGCTCTGGCGAGCCCTCGGGCGACCCGCTGGCCGCGCTCGCCGCGCTAGGTTTCGCTTTCGCGCCATTCGCGCCACTTACGGGGGCACCTGCCGCGTCTTCCATAATATATATACGTGCCCACTGAGAGCTTGTGCTGTGCTCGCGTGCAAGACAGCGTGCACTGGACCGAGAATGATCTGCTCCGCTGAAACGACTCCGAAGCCAAAACGACGCAAAAGCTGGCGCGGTGGTCGTGCGTGTGTGTGGATCTTGGACCGGCGTGCGCTGGCGGTAGAACAAAGGCTGGTGTTGGAAGACGAGCCTGTCGCCCTGCCCGGCATCACGCTGGGCTGTCTTGTGTTGTGAATATACTCGCGCTGTATGCAGGACCAATGAGTCGCCTAGGGACGCTCAAAAGCACTTGATGGTGCAACTAAGAGGGGCGCTCGGCCGCCCAAGCGGTCACAGACCAGGCGCCCGTCTACGGAGGCGTACAGTACAGTATATTACATATATAGAAGCAGTGTGGCGCAGCACCAGACGTAGTCTACGAAAACCGCGTAGCGCGACAGCCGAGCGCGCCCCAGCAGGGAAAGGGGACAGGCGCAGTGCCTCCGGTAGCGCAACTCCATCGAGGCACCTCCTTCGGAGAACAGCCCCACACAGTGGCTTCCACGGAGTGCCCCGAGCGGAGCGGACAAGGATGCCCCCGGCAGGGCTATTAGCATTGACTCGCGGTGCCTTCGGCGGCGCTCCCGCGGGGCGACTCCGTCGAAGGTGCTCCCTTCGGGAGAACAGCACCACGCAGTGGCCTCCACGGAGTGGCCCGAGCGGAGCGGAAGCGCGTGCCCCCTGCAGGGATCCTTGCAGTTGTAGAGTCCGTGGTGCCTCCGGCGGCGCTCCCGCGGGGCGACTCCGTCGAGGGTGGCTCCCTGCGGGAGAACTGCCCCACGCAGTGGCCCGAGCGGAGCGGAGCGCGACCCCGGTCTCAGGGCGTGGCCCGAGTAGGGCATGTGTCGCGCGTTACTGGCCGTGCCGGCTGTGCATCTTTCAACCGCACTACTCCATGGAGTGGTCGATCTGGCTCAAAAAGTCCTGGTCGAAGGTGCCGCCGTCGATCAAATCCTCGTCGTCGCCCTGGAAGTTGATGAGGTCATCCATGTCGTCGTTCATTATGGCGTCGCCCGGCAACACCTCGTCATTGTTGTCGAACATGTTGTCGAGGTCTGGCTCGCCCTGCACGCCTTCGTCGTCGCCCTTGCCCTCGTTCGACACCATCATCGCAAATCCGTTTTCTCCCTCTTCTCCTCCTCCTGTCCCTGTTCCTCCGTTGCTATTGCTCCCGCGCTGGTTATCTCTGTGCTCGTAGTCGTTCATGAATTCCATGCCATCGTCGTGTCCTTGGAACTCCATCCCCTGTAGTTGTGCTTTTGTCGCCACAGGCGCGCCATTTGGCCCGTTGGGCCCGTTCTGCCCAGCACCGATGACCCCACCGGTGTTGGCCCCTCCTCCTACTACTGTGCTTGTCACCGCCGCCGCCGCCGCCGCTGCTGCTGCTGCTGCTGCGGCCGCAGAGGCGCGCTCGGACTCTTCCATTTCGCGCGCCTGTTGCTCGGCTGCAAACCTGGCGCGCTGTTGGGCCTCGGCAGCCATTCGCGCCGCCTCCGCCTCCTCTGCCGCCGCCGCCGCTGCTGCTGCCTCCTGCTCGCGCTGCTGGCGCTCGAACGCCTCGCGCTGCTGTCTCTCCTGTTCCAACCTTTCGCGCACCTGCTGCTCGCGCTTCTCCGCCAAAAGAGCGCCGATTTTCTTGGGGTCGTAGTCTTCTGGGGCGCGATCCACCAGGATTTCGAATTTTGCGCTTAGCGACTTGTACTTGGGCGGCGCGCTGTGCTCCTTGTGGAATTCTGTGGCGAGCTCGCCCACCGACGCTTGGTACGCCGCGGTGAGTTTAGCGAGCGCCTCGCGCGCATCGCTCGTGCCGCTGCCATCGCCGTCACGGCCGCCAGTACGCACCTCAGCCGCAAGTTGCGCAAGCTCTTGCACCCTTTTTTGCTGCCACTCGAGCTCGCGATTCTGCCTTGTGAAGTATGTGCTGTCTGTGGCGGAGGCGGCGAGCGCTGCCTCGTCGCGCTTGATCTGTGCAAGCTTCTCCTGCATTATTTGGAGGGTGCCGAAGTAGACGTCGTCAAACTTGAGATGCGGGAGCGCGCTACTGGCACCTGACGTGGCTGCTGCCAGGGAAGCGCCGTTATGAGGTGCCGCTGCTGCCGCGGCCCCCGCTGCCTCCGCCTCCTCCGCTGCTGCCGTCGCCACACCGGCTGGCGCCAGCGACGCCTGCGCTGCGGGCGCCGAACCCACCGGTATCGCAGGCGGGAACGAGCTGGGCGGAATTATCTTGGAAGTGTGGATATACTTGGAGGTGACATTCTCCATATACTCGTGGTTAGCCACAAACCGGGCAAGGGCGTCCGACCGGAACGAGATGAGATCTGCCTCGTCATGGAGCTGTGCCGAGGGCTCCTCCTTGGGTACTGCGCCGTGCTGGCTGGCATCGCCATGGTGCATCTGGGGCTGTTGCTGGTGGTGGTGCTGCTGCTGCGCGTACACAGGCGCCCTGTTGTTGCGCCTTCTGGGGCGACCGGACATCTTGAGTGCTGAAAAAGAGGTTTTTGTGTCGTCGGCTACCTAATCGCCGTGGTGCTGCCGTGGTTCTGCCGTTTGTGTGCCTGTCTTATTCGAGCACGCCTCTCGGAGGAGCTTGGGGTGTTTTTTTTGCTGTACTCCTGTGCAGGAATATCACCAGCACCGGTGTAAGGGTGCGTAGTACTGGGGAGCTGAAAGGCAGGGAGCTGAGTGCTGGGGAGCATGCTGCGGGTGGTTGGTAAGTGGGCTCGGAAGAGAGGAGGTATTGGCCTGGAAGCTTGTGTTTTTGTTGATTGAATGGAAGACGAGGAGGTGGAAAAAAAGGGGGCGTTACAGGTGGTTGTGGGTGGGAGAGCACATACTTTATGTTTCGCAGCCATTTGGCACAAGAAGGCAAAAATCATGGAGATTCATTTGGCATAGGAATGCCAGTCAATTCCATTATCTAATGGAGAGGACATTGACAGAGATATAGAGGCAACTGGGGTAACTTTGGTTTCTTGCAGCTTCCACAAGCAAGTAGGCTCCAAACAAGTACGTTCTACAATCCACAGCGTGAGCGTGGAGATCCTTTTTGAGATTCAAGGACAAAGGCCACACAATTGGATCTATCAGCTTTGAAGTGCTGCACACTTGGTTCTCTTTCCAATATTCTTTAAGATACCACACCTGAAGCTTCTCTAGGCTATGCAATTCGTCCTGGCACTTGCTCGCTGCCAAACTTTGCCAGCTCTCTGCGACATCTGCAACCGATTTTGCGACAGAGAGATATATGGCGACAACCTTTTATTACCTGCTACATGTCAATCCAGCGCTAGACGTGGAATTGGTGAGGGGAGAGCTTGCGTGAAGTCTGTCGTATATCTTAGTGTAAAATAGTTGCGACATCGTCCACATCGGTGTTATTTAGAGAGGCTCTACGTCGCAATTAGTCCAGAACAGGTAGGGAAGAGTTAGTCGCGAAACTTTAGTCGCCATATGATCGTCGCGACCTATGGAGAATTTGTCGCGAAAGGTTAGACGCGAAATCATAGTCGCAGCAAAATCGTGGTATCTCTTTGTCGAGAGGTTAGTCGCGAAATTGTAGTCGCAAAATCGCCCAAAAGTCAAACCATTTAGTCACGACCATTTAGTCGCGAAGATTTGTCGCTCATGCTCATGCGAGCATTTAGTCTCGAAAGTCGCGACCATATAGTCGCAAGCATTGCCCATCAATTGGCCAAACACTCTTTCTGAAGAATCGTCAGCAAAGCATTCTATAATGAAGAATTGAGCAAGCACCTAAATATGCATGGTAGTGCTGGCATAAACGGCTAAGCGAAATTATCCTACTGGTCCATGAAATCGATTGCAACCATTTTGGCTCTTTTTGCAGCCATCGATATCTTGAAAGCTGGGCCATTTGGCTACCAGTTGCACCCCCCTGAGGTATTCCTATTATTGAGACCACTGAGCGAGATCTGCTTTTTTTTGCTTGCAGCCCACATTCCTCTATCAGAATCCAGACCATTCAGGTCGCAATTGTTGTCTCTTCTTTTCGTTGTTTAGCTAGCTCATTTGATATGAGCAATAATCATAAAAAGTAACTCACTTGACAGGCAGGAGCATTCCTTACAGTCATCACGTAGTAAACTACGCCTCTGCAGTACTGGGAAGGGTATCACTCAGAGCAAGGACAGGTGAAAAACGTCGATTCAGGCATTTATTTCGTAGTATACAACAGAGACACCTCGACGGAGGTAATAAATAACACATATATAGTTCGGACAGAAATAAATTAATATGGGCCGTGAGAAAAAACAGGCGTCCCGAACGTCTGTGTGCGCCCGGCCAGGCTCGGCGAGTGGCGAGCGGCGGGCAGTGTGAATAGGTGAACCGCAGTTCTAGGTCTAGTAGTAATAATGCAATATAGGGGGTCACGGCCACTGATGGCCCTACCGGGGGCGCGTGCGTCCGCTCCGCTTGGGCCACTCCGTGGAGGCCCTTGCAGGGGGCTGTTCTCCCGAAGGGAGGCTCCTCAACGGAGTTGCCCCGCGGGAGCGCCGCCGGAGGCTCCACGACCAATACAGAAGACCCTCCCAAGGGGGCGCGTATCCGCTCCGCTCGGGCCACTCCGTGGAGGCCCTTGCAGGGAGCTGTTCTCCCGAAGGGAGGCTCCTCAACAGAGTTGCCCCGCGGGAGCGCCGCCGGAGGCTCCACAACCAATACAGATGGCCCTGCCAAGGGGGCGCGTGCGTCCGCTCCGCTCGGGCCACTCCGTGGAGGCCCTTGCAGGGGGCTATAGGAGGTTTGCGACCGCGGAACTAGAGGTCGAAACGGCCATTGACAAACTGCTCGTCGTCGTCGTGGTCAATGTCCATTTGGTCATCTTCCTCATCGATTTTGTCGTCGTCGATGGCATCTTCGTCCGGTGGCAAGTTTGGGTTCCCGTACACCAAGCTTCCAGGATTTCTGTACTTGTGGCTCTTCCCAAAGTGTTCTTCCATGGTCGAAGCGTCCACGTATGTGAATCCCTTGAAGTTTGCCTGGATCCCCGGCAGAAGCGGTGTCAGCGCCAAGTCCATCGTTTTCTTGAGGATCAGCGTCAGCTCGCTTGTGAATTCTGGGTCAAAGTTCAGCGTGTCGGTTTCCAGGGTGAGATGGGGCTTGAACGGTGGCGGGATGTTCTTGCGCTTGAGGAGCTCCCAGTCAATGTCGGCGAAAAACGCGTGTGCCCGGAGCTCGCGCGCATCCCCAACACTGCCCAAGCGGTGCTTTGGGTTACGGTTGAGGAGCCCCTTGACAAACAGGCGGCCCTCGGGCAGGAGAACCTCCTTGGGGAACCGCACCTTGCCGAACGCAATGTTTTTGTACATCTGCTGCGTGTTGTCGGCGTAGAACGGCGACCAGCCACAGCACATCTCAAAGATCAACACACCAAGCGACCAAAAATCCACCATTTTCGTGTATCCAGACTCATCGAGAAGCACCTCGGGCGCCAAGTACTCGGTGGTGCCACAAAAAGTGTTGGTGGTGCCGTCATTGTTGAGATTGGCCTTGGAAAGCCCGAAATCACAGAGCGCAATGTGCCCGTTGGCATCAAGCAAAATGTTCTCGGGCTTGAGGTCCCGGTACACAATGTCGTTGTCGTGCAAGTGCTCGAGTGCCAAAATCAACTCGGCAATGTAAAACTTGGCGCGCTCTTCGCTGAACCGGCCCTCCTTCTGCAAGTGCCAAAAGAGCTCGCCTCCCAGCATGTAGTCCGTCACTAAATAGAGGTCTGTCGGGGTTTGGAACAGAAACTTGAGCCCCACAATGAACGACAGCTCGGCCGCCAGCGTCCGCACCAAAATGTTGCGCTCGCCAATCGTGTGGGCGATTTCCTTCTTTTTCACAATCACCTTCTTCAGGAGCACCTTCATCGCGTAGATACGCCCGGTGTCGCGCTTCTTCACTTGGAAAACTTGTCCGAAAGTCCCCTTGCCGAGCAACCGGAGTACTTCGAAGTCATCCGGCCCGTACAGCTTTTTCGTGTCGAGCAACGTGTACTCCCACATGAGCTTGACCGACCCAGCCACCGACTCCCCCATCACCCGCGACTCCAAATTGAGCCATTGCTCCGCCAGCCGTGTTTTGCCTGGCGTGCCTCCGGCGGTTGATGGGAAAATGCGCACATGTCCGAGAAACGAGTCGTCGGTGGCAGCGTCGTACACAGACACGTCGAGCTCCGACCGCGACCCAACCACGTCGAACGTGGCCTCGTGGTTCCACACCGGGTTCGCCAGCCCCAAGTTTGCGTGGTGCTGCGTCGACGACTGCCGCTGGTACACCGGCCGCCGCGGCGCGCCGCGGCCGCCCGCCGTATGCGCTTGCAAATGTGCGCTGGCGCCAGCTCCGCTGTGGGCGCCCGGGTGCGCGCCCAGCCCACCAGAAGGCTGAGAGCCAGTGTAGGAGCCAGATGCCCCGGTTACAAACTCACTCAGCTCAAACGTACACACCACGTACGGCTGCGACGCGTTTGAGTTGATGAGAAGCCCGCGCGCCTCGATGATCTTCACCTTGAGCTTGCCCTTGGGCTGCGACGACGACTTGGACGACGGGTTGTAGTTTTGGCCCGTCTCGTCCGTCGTGATGATCATGGGCAGCGGCTGCGACGATCCGGACGACGCGCTGCTATCAGCGCCGCTGCTCGCCAGCTGAGACGCCAACGGTGGCGGCTGACTCAACTGCTGGTGCACCGCCGGCGCGGCGGATGCGGCAGACGCGGCGGACGCGGCAGCAGCAGAGGGAACACCACCTTGCGGCGGCTGCTGCTTGTGCTTTACAGTGCTCAAATAGGCGCCGCTCTCGGGCTGAGCGCCAATGCTGGTAGTGCCATAAACCAACGAATTGCTGGAAACAGCAGTCGTGGGCGTGGCGTTAGTTAATGCTTTGGGATAAAACCGGTCCTGCTGGTGCTGCGGAGGGTGCTGAGGGGCAGCAGACTCGGAATGAGACTCGTACGGAGCAGCGGCACCGCCGTCGTGGGACGCGCCCTGCGCCTCGGGCGAGCCCTTCTTAAACCCACTGAAGCCGAATATCGACTTTGCAAATTCCGCCATCTGTGTGGACGTGGAGGCGCAAAATGTGTTGGTGCTGCTGGTTAGTACAAGACTGGGTGGTGGCCGTGGGGTGTTCTCTCGACGGAGTCGCCCGCTAGCTCGGCGACTGCTAGGGCCCTGGTGGCACACGCTTCCGCTCCGCTCGGGCCACTTCGTGGAGACCACTGCGTGGGGCTGTTCTCTCGAAGGGAGCCACCCTCGACGGAGTCGCCCCGAGGGAGCGCCGCCGGAGGCAGCACGGTCTCTGCGACTCTCTGCAGGGGGCATGCGCTTCCGCTCCGCTCGGGCCACTCCGTGGAGGCCACTGCGTGGGGATGTTCTCCCGAAGGGAGCCAGTACTGACGACCATTCCGGGCATGGCGGCCTTCGGAGGGCCTCGCGGGTGATGTTCTCCCCGCGAAGCGGATAGTACGGTGCCCTCGCGCTGGATCCCCCAGGGGTGGGCCTGCGCCACACGCAGGGGCGAAATCGCACGGGTGCTGCTGGGTCTGTGTAGGGGTGGCACCGGCAGGCGCAGCGCCGCGGTGACTGCCTTCTGCCATCGACTTTACACGCTCGCGGGCGTTGCCATCGTTGCCATCGTCACTGGCGTCGGCTGCCCCCAGTGATAAGGGGTCGCCGCAGCCTGGGGGGCGCGCGCCGCGGCAGCGTGCCGCAGTAGCACTGGAGCCGTGCCGGCGGCCCACAAACGTCGTGATACATACTCTCCTTGTTGCTCTATCTATGCAAACAGGTCTCGATCGTGGCGAAAAGGTTCTCTTGTGCTGGGGGGCCCATTCCTCTCCCTATCAGCGTCCGCGCACGACGCATCCTGCATGTAGGTCATAGCACAAAACGCAGCACCCGATAGCTGGCGAAGCGATGCGCCTGCGAAACTCATCGCCGCGGGCGCGGCGCCTCTCTTTCGTGTCCCGGGGCGCGCCTGCTGATGAATGCGGTCACAACTGGAGGAGGTACCGGCCCTTGGAGTCTGTGCTGCTCTTATCTCTTGCGCTGCTGTCAATGCGTTGCGCCGCCGCGGCGACGAGGCGACACGCTAGATCTTCGCAGTGCTCATGTGCATTTGCACCCAAACAACTGCATGCGGCAAGCTCCGAGCGCAAGCAACGCCGCCCTAACGGTCAGAATCGACGCCTACACGCACTTTCGCATCTACTGGACCATCTAGAGTGCTACCACATCGAGTGCTACCACTGCGAGCGCTGTACACACGGAGCAACTACTGTCTCTTGCTTAGAGTCAAGCCCGGACATTACAAGACCTGCACACACCCAGGCAAATGTGGCTGCAGAGAAGGCGAATGGCTGCAAAGGAGACCCAGAGAAGGGACCAGCTGCCATGCGGGCGCCTGCTACCCACGCAAGCATAAAGAGGCAGGTCCATCTGGGCCATTCTGGAGAAACTCGTAGTGGTTCTGCCGGTGGTACGCGCGTCCGCTCCGCTCGGGCCACTCCGTGGAGGCCACTGCGTGGGGCTGTTCTCCCGAAGGGAGCCACCTCGACGGAGTCGCCCCGCGGGAGCGCCGCCGGAGGCACAAGCGTCCCAAAGAGAGGTTGCTGGTGACCCTGGGGGCACACGTGGCGGCACCTTTCGATTGCTGGAGGTACTGCGACCATGTGGACTGTAGTATTGCTCCTTGGTCTGGCTTGTGGGAGAGTTGTACAGTTGTTACGCGCCGACCTCACGCTAGACGCTCATTATCCAGAGGACCGTTCTGCCATAGCGACGTCACAGCGGCACTAAGCAGCCTGTATACTAGTTTTGCTGAGCTGCTCGTTTCTCTGACCCATGCTCGTTCTTGGCGATAGCCGTCGGTTCGTGCGTGCAGCACTCGTTTGGGTGCAAAAGTCTAGGGTTAAGAGCCGCCGAGAAACCCTAGCAGGGCTCTGCACATGCGTGGGTATGAGAGGGTGGGAAGACGAGTGCGGCACGGCTGGGGGTTCTTTCTTGACCGGTCCATGCCACACCCATGGGGTATACAAGGCCGCAGTACCCAGGCTAGGGCCGTAGTCCAGCTCAATGTCAGACCCACGAAGTTACGAGCATCGCTTGCAAGTTGTACAGCAGACGCTTCTTACCTTCCTCACGTATGCTCTTCTCTTCGCCCGGCTATCGGCTGCAGATGTGGAGGAGTTTCGCGTGGTGACCATGGCAGACTTCCCCCCGGGCACCATCATCGACGTCGACGACGACTCCGAGCCCGGTGACACCTTCAGCTTGGTGGGCGTCAGCAATTAAGAACGAGTACAAGCCGCTAGCGAGAGCATCAGAGCTCGTGCCCAACTTGTCGCCTACGGCGTCGCACCCGCTGCCACTCCTGGTGCCGCTGCTCACAACCTATGCGCGCTACAGCTACCTGTTCCCGCTGGCACCGACGTTGAGGGGGAGCATTCTAAGCAGCTACGACACGACGCGCTGGAGCAGTGACACCAGCACGCAGACAAGTACAAACCCACCAGCAGCATCCAGCCTGCCAATAGCCGAAAGCATCAGTTGCAGGTACCAGCGCACCCACAGCTGAAAGCAACACAGCAAGCACCAGTACACCAACAGCCGCGAGCACGACAGAAACGGCAGACACATGCCCCCACTCGCCGCCTTGCAGCACTCCTCCTGGAAGCTATCATGTAGACTGCGTACATACACACACACAGCAAACAGTAGAATCGCTCACAGGCGATAAGCAACACTCTGTAGGTGCCTCCGGCGGCGCTCCCGCGGGGCGACTCCGTCGAGGGTGGCTCCCTTCGGGAGAACAGCCCCACACAGTGGCTTCCACGGAGTGGCCCGAGCGGAGCGGACGCGCGTGGCCCGGCAGGACCACTACGGGTGCCTCCCGAATGGCCCAGGCGGACCTGCCAGCAGCCCCCACAGACGAGGCCGCCGCGGCTGCGATTCGCAGCCACTGGCAGGCGTTTTTGTGTCACGGGCGCACACTGAAAAATTCCACCCAAATCGGCCACCGCCCGCTCGGCCTACCAGCAGTCAGTCACACCCACACACAGAATGTCGTTTGTCAAGTCGCTCTGGCAGCAGCAGGCGCGGGCGTTCCACCAGACGCCCGCGGCGCACAAGGCGTCGAAGGCGTACCACCGGCTCCTCAAGTACACGCGCCCCGTGGACACCACGGTGTACGAGGCTGGGCAGCCCATCGAGCGCGGGATGCGGATTCCCACGGCGCAGCCCGACGTGCCCGTGTACCACTACGAGGCGCGGTTCTTCAAGCGCCAGAACAGGGGCCTCTACGGCGGGCTCCAGCGCCGCACCGGCCACACGTGCCTGGAGGCGGAGAACAAGAACAAGCGGACGGTGCTCCCCAATATCGTGAATAAGCGGCTCTGGCTGGAGGCGCTCAACCGCGCGCTCAAGCTCCGTGTGTCGACAAAGGTGCTCAAGACGATCACCAAAGAGGGCGGCTTGGACGAGTACTTGACGAAGGAAAAGCCCGCGCGCGTGAAGACGCTCGGGCTCAAGGGCTGGGAGTTGCGGTACCGCGTGTTGAAGGCGCGCGAGTCGGCGGCCTTGCCCAACCACAACGGCGTGCAGGTGCTCTACGTGCACCGCGACGGCAAGCAAGTGGTGGCGCCGCGCGCCGCGTTGGCCGAGGCCTTGTACGACTACAAAAACAGAGACAGCTACGAGGGCGTCGACCGCACGCGCTTCCTCCGCGAGGCCCTGGTGTGGACCTACGAGGAGTTGGTCGACGCTTTGGACCACTACGGCCACGACTTTGCCGGAGCCCTTGCCCCCGCCGCCTAGCTGGGCCCACCAGTACATAGACCTTGTATATAAGAATTCCCTGAGTACCTGTAGGCACCGGCACTCGCTTCCGCTCCGCTCGGGCCACTCCGTGGAGGCCCTTGCAGGGGGCCGTTCTCCCGAAGGGAGGCTCCTCAACGGAGTTGCCCCGCGGGAGCGCCGCCGGAGGCACCGCCAGCGATGGGCCTGCCAAGGGGACGAGCTTCCGCTCCGCTCGGGCCACTCCGTGGAGGCCACTGCGTGGGGCTGTTCTCCCGAAGGGAGCCACCCTCGACGGAGTCGCCTCGCGGGAGCGCCGCCGGAGGCACCGCCAGTGATGGCCCTGGGAGCACGCTCGTCTGCTCCTCTCGGCTACTCCGTGGGGCTATTCCCTAAGAGGTATTCGCTGAGCTCCCCCATGAGATACCGCAGGAGGGCGGATACGGGCAGAGCTGAGCAACTCCTCAAGGCGGGAGCAGCGTGCACGCTACGCCCTTGACACCACGACGGAAGTGGAGCAGCACGCAGTCCGTTCCACTGCAAGCTGCGGGAGAGCAACCCCACGAAGTGGACCCGCGGGAGCGCCGCCGGGGGTACGCGTGTTCGCTCCGCTCGGGCCACTTCGTGGAGACCACTGCGTGGGGCTGTTCTCCCGAAGGGAGGCTCCCCAACGGAGTTGTCCCGCGGGAGCGCCGCCGGAGGCACACGGCCCACTGGACTTCTTGTAGCCCTGCCGGGGGCACGCTCATCCGCTCCGCTCGGGCCACTTCGTGGAGACCACTGCGTGGGGCTGTTCTCCCGAAGGGAGGCTCCTCAACGGAGTTGCCTCGCGGGAGCGCCGCCGGAGGCACGGCCACTGCTCGCTGCTAGAGCTATTCACTCCATCATGCTTCAAAGCTACCATGACGTCGTTGAGCTACGACCAAGTATCACGTCATCTACTAGAAATATCCATGTCTAGCTGGTCTCCCGTGCATCGAGGCGAACTCAACCAACCAGCGGGTAGGGGTAACAGTTACAGAAGAAGCGCGCCTCGATTCGGAGCTGAGGCGCCGTAGGCTGCTGACTGGAGCCCGCCAGTTGTGAGTTGACGGCTGCTATACTGCTCGCCGAAATGCATCCCGGAGGAGACCCCCTACAGACTTAACACCCAGGCAGCGCAGCACAGCAAGCTGTTACACTGGCCAGGTGCTGCTGGTGTCTTGGCCCGCCGTTCGAGCCAACAGAAACCAACCACCTAGCCCCGACCACCAGAAGATAGTGAATCCCCCGCACCAATTGCGTCCTGCCAAAAGTAACACCACCCCTGGCGCTCTCTGGAGGAGCTCCGTCAAACCCGGGCGGATCGTCCGCACGTTTGCAGCCAGCAGGCCCTCGCAGCCGCAGCAGCAGCCATAATCACGTGCGAGCGAGCGCAACACGTGCACCACACGTGCACTCTGCGAACAGTAGGGCTCGCACCACGCGTCACAGACGAAAAGCGCTGCACACAGGAAAACCTGGGCGATGGCAGCGCGCGGGCATAGAGAAAAAGGAATGAAAAAAAACCGCTAGTCTCCTCCAACTACACTCACCTCCACACACAGACACAATGGCTAAGACAGGTATTGCAGTTGGTATTAACAAGGGCCACAAGACGACCGCCAAGGACGTCGCTCCAAAGATCTCGTACAGAAAGGGTGCTCTTTCCAAGAGAACCGCCTTTGTCAGAGACATCGTCAAGGAGGTTGCCGGCTTGGCCCCATACGAGAGAAGATTGATCGAATTGATCAGAAACGCCGGTGAGAAGAGAGCCAAGAAGTTGGCCAAGAAGAGATTGGGTACTCACAAGAGAGCCTTGAGAAAGGTTGAGGAGATGAACAAGGTGATCACCGAGTCCAGAAGACACTAAGTCTGTATAAATTTAATAAATTTAAGATAAGGCACACCCCCGCACCAGACCAGTGCCCGCATCCGCAGCCGCGGCCACCCGCACCCAGCGCCCTTTCCAGAGCAGCTGCGTTCCCCTGGCCCCCCGAGCCGGCCGCTTCAGCGCAACACCCGACACCCAGCCCGCCAGGAAGCGGACGCCCGCTCGCGCCAGGCGACAGCGCACGCTCCAGCGCAGTCGTGGGCGCGTTTTGTCGCGCTGAAGCTGCCGCTCGCGCACCGCGGCCAATCAGGCTGCGCGCACTGAGTCCACCCTTGTAGAACGTAGCGCACCGCCGAGCCCTGCTGCTCGCGGCTTGCGAACCCACAAGCCGCCACAGAGCAGAGAGAGCGTGCTGGGAGCCCAGGCAGGGCTGCAGTAGGCTCAGCTCGCGAGTGCCTCCGGCGGCGCTCCCGCGGGGCAACTCCGTTGAGGGGCCTCCCTTCGGGAGAACAGCCCCACGCAGTGGTCTCCACGAAGTGGCCCGAGCGGAGCGGACGCGCGTGCTCCCGGCAGGGCCCAGCAGGCCAGGAGGGCGAGTGGCTGGAGCCAACCAGTAGAGGCGCACGTTTGCCTCCGGCGGCGCTCCCGCGGGGCAACTCCGTTGAGGTGGCTCCCTTCGGGAGAACAGCCCCACGCAGTGGTCTCCACGAAGTGGCCCGAGCGGAGCGGATGAGCGTGCCAGCCCAGCAAGCCTGGAGCCCAAGTGGCGGCGTAAAACGGGCTTCTGGTTCTCCGTAGACACGTGCGTTTGCCTCCGGCGGCGCTCCCGCGGGGCGACTCCGTCGAGGGTGGCTCCTTCGGAGGGCGCACATCGCTGTGGTCGTCACAGAGTGGCACGAGTAGAGCAAATGGGACTGCCTTAGGCGATGTGTAGAGCCAGCAGGGGGTGGCCAGAGCGCTCAGGTGTGTTTGCAGCCATGAGCAAAATTGCAGCCGCGCCCGAAAAGCGCCTGTGTGGGCCCACACCGCGCTGCTTCTGTGCTCTTCCGCCACCTCCTGCACCACCTTCGCTTCCCGCCACGCCTCCATGCTCCCCTTGGCTCGCACTGCTCGCCGGCAGCTTCTGTCGCGCTCGCTCGCGCTGCTGGTGTCACGGACCCCCGTGCGCTCGCCTCACGTCGCATTCTCCACCAGCACCTCCCGCCACTGGCTGCTGTCGCACCTGCCCTCGCAACTGCTGTCGCCTCCGCCCTCGCACTTCTCACAAGCCCCGCCCGCACACTTCTCGTCTAGCGGCCCCTCGCCGCGACCAGACACGGGCGAGTCGGCGGCCAAACCGATCAAGGAGCTCACGCTCCTCCTTGCGTTTGCCACGCTCGCGTACCTCGCGGTGGACAACTACATCCAACGGATACGCCTCGGCAAGCTCGTGACGGAAACCACCGTGATCAACGTCAAGACGCTCAAGGCGCAACAGACCAACTTCGCCACCGCCCAGAAACGCAAAAACCTCCAGATCATTGCCGAGCGCCGAGACAACGCCAAGCGCTTCGCCAAGTTGGGGCTCCACGTCGCCCTCCTTCGCAAACAGCTCGTGCTGCTCGGCGCCACCCCGGTGGAAATCGACGACGCCTTGCGCGAGTACGAGCGCACCGTCAAGGTGTCCACCTCCATCAACAACGTCTCGGACCAGATCCTCTATCTCGCCGACGACTCTGGTACGTATCCCGCCCCTGCCCCTCTCCAGCCCGCCCATACTAACCCGCAGACCTCAAGGAGTACTACCCAAGTGTACACGAGTACGACCGCCAGGGCATGAGCTCGCTAGTGCCCGAGCAAACCGATATATAGACAATAGACACGTGCCCACTCGTTCGTAGGGGCGGAAGTCCATCAGCATTGGCTCGCGGAGCCTCCAGCGGCGCTGCTCCGGGGCAACTCCGTTGAGGTGGCTCCCTTCGGGAGAACAGCCCCACGCAGTGGTCTCCACGAAGTGGCCCGAGCGGAGCGGACGCGCGTGCCCCCGGCAGGGCTAACTACAGATGCCTCCGGCGGCGCTCCCGCGGGGCAACTCCGTTGAGGTGGCTCCCTTCGGGAGGACAGCCCCACGCAGTGGTCTCCACGAAGTGGCCCGAGCGGAGCGGACGCGCGTGCCCCGGCAGGGCCAGTAGCATTACAGGGACCGTGGCTGCCTCCGGCGGCGCTCCCGCGGGGCAACTCCGTTGGGGAGCCTCCCTTCGGGAGAACAGCTCCACGCAGTGGTCTCCACGAAGTGGCCCGAGCGGAGCGGACGCGCGTGCCCCCGGCAGGGCCAACTACAGATGCCTCCGGCGGCGCTCCCGCGGTGCGGCTCCGCTGAGGAGCCTCCTACAGAGCAGCTAGCGACCCTGGCCCGAGTGGTGCAGGTGCTAGGCTCGCTCTGTGCCTCCCGTCTATGGGGGCCCTTGGTGCCAGCCCTAATGGCTGCAAATCTATCTACACCTGCATACAGCTGCGCGGCCACTATAAAAGGGCATCGATGCGCAAAATTTGCCTGAGCTGCTAGTGTCTTTTCTCTATACAATGTCTTTTATAGGAGCCCATTAGAGTCACGGGTTATCTGACTTCTTCCACAGGTAATCGATAGGCACTCTGTGTCTCTATCGTGCTCGGGTACCCTTAGATCGAGAGTTTGTCCGGCCCTGGTTGTCATGTTTTACTCCAGTAGTATTACTATGCGGTTCTGAACTTATATTTCGTAGCGTCGTTTTCGACTCTGTAGCAGGCTCCACTCCTCTGGCTAGCCTTTCTCTTCTACTGTACTGCTCCGTGTCCCGTGCGGTCCTGCTCACTCAGTCCTCGTCTCCTGCTCCCGCGCTTCGGCAGCCGCCCTACCCGCTGGTTCGCGGTTGCTCGCTGGCAGATGGCGCTGAGTGTTGGGCGCGCGCGGGCTTCGTTGCGGCAACTAGTTGCGGCCACCTGGCGACACTCGCCGCCGCTAGCAGCCGGGTGACAGCGCCACGGGACACTGACGGGCGCGAAGCTGCTACGCATGCCTATGCGCCACCATCTCCGCATCCACAGGCCCCAACTCCCGCTGCTTCAACTTCAACTGGAGCAAACTAAACTTCGGACAGCACGTGGTGGTTTTGTCGGTGCCGTTCTGCTCGTACCACTGCTTGCAACAGAGATAGAGGCTGTCGATGACCTTGGTGCACTTGGACTCATTGTACCCGTTCGCGCTAAGACAGTCCTGAATGAGGCATGCCTGCGGCTTGCATGGATCGTCGCAACTCATACCGTGAAGAAGACACCCCACCACCAACCGTCTCAGTTGCGCTCTCATATGGTGCGCAGCAATTTCGCGGCACACTACCTGCGTGTGCGCGCTTTGCACCCAAGGCCCCAAGCGGTCCAGGGCTACAGGCCGGCGGCTCAGAGTCCAGTGGCCATGCCTCCGGTGGCGCTCCCACGCGGCAACTCCGTTGAGGGGACTCCTTGCTCTCTCTACACGGTAATACTTGCAATGCTTAATATTAGTTATATGCCGTAACCGGCTGGCTGCTTGTGCGCCAGTCGCTGCCTTCACGCTGCCGGGGCACGCGCTTCCGCTCCGCTCGGGCCACTCCGTGGACGCCACTGCGTGGGGCTGTTCTACCGAAGGGAGCCTCCCCAACGGAGTTGCCCCGCGGGAGCGCCGCCGGAGGCAGACGCACTCCTCTACCGGTTACTTCCAGCCATTACTCGCTCTCTTGGCCGGTTGGGCCCTGTCGGAGACACGCGCGTCCGCTCCGCTCAGGCCACTCCGCTCAGGCCACTAGACTGCTACAAGAGACGCGCTAGCTGATCAGGTTTTTGTCGATATCGGTGTGGTAGTCGTCTTCGTCGAACTCGGACGGCTCATAGATCACGAGCGGCACGAACCCGCTCTTTTCGCTTGCTCTACGTGCCACCTTGATCTTGTAGATGTAGAACGTGGCGCATCCTGCAAACACCAGCACGAGGATCGCCATGATACCCCACCGCAGGATGTGCCACCGCAACGATTCGATTTCCAGGCGCATGGCCGAGTTGAGCTCTGTAGTAATTTTGTGGTTTGTTTCCTGGATGCGCAAGTTGATCTTTTTCAGGTGGAGCGTGTTCTCCAGCCGCTGGTCGTTGACGGTCACCTGGGTATCGTTTTTCATCTGGAGAAAGTCGTTGTTGAGCTCGTCCGAGATGATGTTGAAGTCACGCTGGAGAATGTTGATGAGATTGATATGCTCGTTGATGTGCTGCTCGCGTGACCGCGTGCAGTCTACCCGGAGCTCCTGCTGTGCACTCTCAAAGAGATACCGTTCGTTCTCAAGCTCGTACATTTGTGAGTACTTCGTGGCAAGCTTCGACACCTTCAGATTGATCTGCAGAATAAGGTAGTGAATGATCTCATCTGCCTGTTGTGGGGTGAATCCCGCCCGTGTGAGTTGGAGGAATACGTCGTACGTGTCCATGTACGGCTCCATTTTGTCGAAAATCGTCGTGAGGTATTCCGACTCGTCTTCTGCAGCTGGCTGACTGCTTGCTGGTGTGTTATTACCCTCTTCATTAACCGCGTCATTCGCCAGGCTACTTGCGGTGTTACTGGCCGCCGTGCTGCTAGCTGTACTACTAGTTGCGCTGCTGCTGGGGCTGTTCTGCCCTCGATCGGTAGTCCGGCTCGCGGTGGCACCACCGGTGGCTCTTTGCGTTGGCCCTAGCGGCGCGCCATCGATAATTCCTCCAGTGTTACTAGTGGTTGTGGAAGCGGAAGCTCCTACTGCAGCTGCTGCCGTGGCCGCTGCCGCTGTTGCCTCTTTTGTATCCGCAGTCTCTGGTTGTCTCTGACTTGTTCTGCCATCTTCCTTATTAAGGGCAGAGCTAGAAGCACTATCGCTGCTTTTTCCACTTCCATTTGTGCCACTGGAATGACCACTCTTGATCTCGCTGGCCATGGTGGTAGAAGTCCCCCCGCCATCGGCCTTGAGTTTCTTAGCCTTCTTGTTGGGGTCATTGTCTGGCGCCACCTGCGTAGCTCTGGCGCCTGCGCCTGAGCTTTTCACTCCCTCATCCTTTTTTAGTGGCTTGCTTTGTACCTTACTCTCGGTATTCCCTCCAGTCTTGCTGTCTGCGTCGCCATCATCGCCGCCAACACTTGTTGCTAGATATCGCGTGGACATTCTGGCCGCTCCTCGCAGTCGATCCCAGCAACCTCCTAGCACCACTGGAACCCGCCTGTGGATAGCGCCTCCATACCCCCTCCATATTTGAAGCGCTCGAAATCCGGTTCTAATCATTGTGCTGTGTTTGTATTGTCTAGAAGCAGACTCATACAAAACGGCCGTTAAGAGCGGCTGAGTGGACTCGAAAAATTGCGCGCGACTCGCCAATGCGACTAGCCGCCGCCGCTGCCGCCGCCGCCTCCCTCACTGCGAAATATCCGCCACCACCTCTATCCATGAAGCACCATAAGGGAGAACGCAGAAGACCTAGAACTTTTCTCATTGCCTTCACATTGGTTCTGGCTATTCTCTGTAGAGTGCGCTATGCTTTTCTGTGCTAACTGGTGGAGCACTTTTGCAGCCAAAAAGGACTTCTATCACTCAGATTCGTGAAGGCTGACGCGTAGGACTCTTATCAAATGCTTACAGTTATCTTCGTTGTGGAGCACCGCAAAGATATATTTGACCTGCGTGTTTCCGGTGCTGATTGGAATACTCTCAGTGCGTGAAAGAAATTCCCGTTTACCAACGGGAGAGTTGGCCACTGATCCCGGTGCCGGACATTGCTACTTCCTCGTAGGCGCCGAGTTGAGATCAAACAAGTGCAATCTGCGCAACCGAGCCATGTACAAACGCCAGTAGTTTCCTGAACTGATACTCTCCTCTTCCATCTCGTTTGTGCTTCTGATTGAGTCGGACGCTTCTGGAGTTGCCGCTTCCCACCCATCTCTTCTCGCCCCATAATGGTAAAGTGCCTTTACGAAAAGCTTGAACCCGAAACGTGAGCCCGTGGTGTAAAATAGTATCTCCCGTGGAGGGGATGATATTGTTGGCAAGAACCCGTGCGTCTTGGTCTGTGGGCTATCGGCTGCAATTACAAGCTCTGGCGCGGGAGGAAACCGAAGCTCTCCATCATTTGTTTCTCTCAACCTGTCATCGGAAAGGTAAACCACTAATGTGTGGCCATTAGTTGTGCTTCCGAGTAAAGGTGTCTCTGGAGCCGTAGTGTTCAATTCGATTTCGTAGAGTGACATCGTTGTTCCTGGTGGTACAGCCGCTTCATGGTATGGATTCTCCTCGTTCACACTTGTCTCGTCGCTCGCTGCACCAGTAGTAACCGCTGTCCTGTTGCCAGTCTTGCACTCTACAAGCTCGATGCGTGGGAATCTACCTTTGTAGACCAACCCACTAGCACTGTAGCTATTCAACTCAACCAAAACCGCGTCTCTCAATTTAGTCATGCCATCGGGGCTGCTCCAAAGCGTGCCCCTGGCCTCAAATATGGTTGCATATTCCACTGGTACCGGCAACAAACTGACCCACAACACAAAGCGCGTCACTTCTCCTAGCAAACGAATCTCCTCTGCAGCCAGATGGATCCTCTGTTTGGTATAGTATTCGTTGCGGAGTCCAATTGCTCGTTGGATATCTCGTTTCGATGGAACCTCGATCTTCTTGTCCGCATTAAGAAACGGCTGCGGGATTGCTGGAGGCTCAGCGAACACATTACAGGCGTCTTTTTGGTGGAGAAGAACCCCAATAGAGCGGGGGAGAAGTGTGGTAAGGTTGCGACAGTAATTGGCACTCGGTACGTTTGCACTGGCCACACGCTTGTCCGCTCTGGTGGAAGCACCGAAGATTCTCTCGTACTCCTCAGCAGAATACCCCAAGAACTCCAAATACAAAAACCGGTACAAACCACTGTACGGGACAAAATACATGCTGAGCCAAGTGCTGGCTCTCCATTCAAAAATCAACACGTTGGAAAGGCTGCGGAGGTAACGCCGCATCCCGTGAACAACAAAATGATACCAGCCATAGAGCCAAAACGTAAAAGAGAGAGTAATAAGAAGTACGTGTGACTTGAGAACGTTCCAGGTGTTCAAGTTCCCAGTGAGGCTTTCATTGTCGTTTCTTGCTGTGTTTGCCACAGCATGGACAAGACGCTGGCTCGTGAAATCAGTACCGATCCCGAATGCCTTGAGTAGCTCGCTTGCGTCGTTGGGCGGCGCAGGCTGGCGAAGAGCAGAGGAGGATGGGAGAGGTAACGAGGCTGATACACTAACTGATTCCATTTGTACGTTCATAAATCACAGAGCTCTGAGAGTTTAGAGGAAGAAAAGACTGAGTGGAGTGTGCTGCAAATCCTGTCGCTTTTTTTTTTTTGTGGCTGCAAACCGCTGGCTGCAAATTCACAACACAAAAAAGGCACTCTACAACGAGCAGTCCTGCCACACACCATCGCTTCTATGGGCTATAATATCCCCCCTACGAAGCTACATAAACATCACTTCGGGCCGCACCACTCGTGCGATCGTGCTTGTTCGGCCTTCAGTGTCCCTCAGGGCTGGCGACTCCCTTTGTAAAACTGCTCCACGCAGTGGACTCCAAGGAGTAGCCGGGGAGGAGCGGGCACGCGTGCACCCGGCAAGGCCATCTGCATTGGTTCGCGGAGCCTCCGGCGGCGCCCCCGCGGGGCAACTCCGTTGGGGAGGCTCCCTTCGGGAGAACAGCCCCACGTAGTGGCCTCCACGGAGTGGCCCGAGCGGAGCGGAAGCGCGTGTCCCGGCTGGTTGAAGACAGCGAGGAGCGACACGTGCCGCCAGTATGGTCCCTTGTTCGGTGGCAGTGCCTCCATCGGAGCTTCGCATCGAGGAAACTCATTTCGGGAGAGTGGATCCCACACACCCACTGAGTGCATGCCTCCGTTGGCGCGGCCGACTCCATCGAGGTACCTCCTTCGGAGGAGACAGTTACGCGAGAGATCAGACGCGTACAGATATAGGCAGCCTGTTTCCTCTGGGCTTACAATCCGTCTTGTTACATGCCCACCTGTCTACACTGCATCGCCTAGCTTACAATGAGTCGACTGCTGTGTGTTGCTAGGCACTCCGGTCCTGCCTCTAGGATATCAGCCCTGCTCCATTCTGCATACTACAAGTGAAACACGCACTGCTTGCTTGTGTAACGCTCCACAATACCCTAACGCATACGCCGCTCCCATGCCAGCCCACCGAGTTTCGGGCTTTTGTCGCTGTATGTTGGCTGGCACTGCACAGTGGCACATACATACAATGTACCGTGAGTTCGCCGAGATGACACAACTGCACCTCAGGCCGTTCTGGGGTGACATAGCTGCATCTCCTGATCGGGTACTGCGCGCGCATTTTCGGCTGTGTTTGTCGGAGATCTCAGGTGTGAACCCTGGCCCAGTGCCGACAGCTACCTGAGCACAGCCCATCAGGCTGTGCAGCCTAATTTCAGCTCGCAACTTCTTCATATCCTTGCAGCCCTCCATAACGATCCAAAACACACCCTCAGCGTGTCTGAACCTCATATTCGTGTCTGAACCTGTGACTAGGTGGTAGCTGCGTGCGTGTGGAAGCGAATTTTGTCTGCAACCTAATTGCCTCAACAGAAAATACGAACGACGCAAGCATAAAGTCTATTACAATTTTTTCGGAGCAAAGCCTCCTGCCGGGGTAGATCTCGTTTCGGTTGTATCACAAAGCACCAGCCTACTAAACGCTATGCTGATCCCCTCGTGCTTTGCCCGTGTTCCATAACGTTAATACGTGGGGCAGGGTTGAGATAGTAAGTAGTTGAGAGGGGGAGGGGGAGGGGGTGCACGGGGGCGCCACACTACTCCTGTGCATTGCAACTGCAGGGCGGGAGTATGTCGTATCGCGTGGAAGAATCGCGCAAACTGCTGCCACGTAGCTACGGTGTGCATAGGAGTGCCGTAATTCCTGTGGTATAGTTAATTTGAAGTGAGCTCAATTTATGCGACTACAGGATTTTAGGGGGGAGGGGGAGGGAGGCGGAGAAATATCCCGGCAATCATAAGCATACACCGACTACAGTGCCTTTGGTGGTGACTTCTGCACCGAATCTTCAAAGCTCATGGCGATGTTGCGTTTGTGTGGTACACTAGCGAACGCATCCCAGTCTTCTGCGCACCAAGGCAGCTCTGACCGCTCAACACGAAAATAACGGTCAAGAACTATTCCACGTAAACCCTTATCTGCAAAGTTGAAAAATAAGAGCAAAGTGCTCTCTCTCTCTCGGCAGCTCAAACATATACATGAAGCCTTTGCAGGTGGAGCCTTTGCAGAACAGGCTCTGCAGAAAGCAGCAACAGTTTGGAATCGCTTCGTGGTTGCCTCGGGCGGTCTCCATAGAGCCGTGTCTGGAAAGACTCCCAGTCTCGAGCACACTCTCGAACTCTCAAGCAAGTATATGAGAGCTTCGGGCGGCCTGCTGCTAGCGCTGGAATAGACCACAGCTGCATGCTTCTATTGCCTAAACCTTATTTTCAAAAATTTGTATAGCGTTTTGCATTATTTTCTTGCTGCTCACCTTTTTGGTTTTTTTTTTTTTTGGTTTTTGGTTATTTTATTCAGCCGATTTCGATAACAGGGTTACGAATCTACTCCGTTGCTATAAAGCATTTTCGACAGCGCCATCGCCTCAAGATTACAGGAGAAAAAAATAAAAGGAGAGAGATGTGTCCTTTCTCGACGGACGAGGCTAGGTTTCTTCTTCCTAAGTATCTATCTCGTCGAATGCTACGGAAACCTCCCAGAGTTGCCGTCTTTGTTGCGGTTGGTGTGGTAGCCTGCTTGGTTTTATTTTTCAGCAGTCTGCACCTTGCTGATCTTTCGTCTTCAAGAAGGCTTCGGGGATCCAATGACTACACACTTGTGGGATACCACCATGATGATTCTGCTGGCATGATGATTGTGGCTAAACACCACAACTCGGTGCTAAACATTGTTGATACCAAAACCAACAATTTCCTTCTGTATTTCAACTTGAATCTGAAGACGAGCCACATGCACTATGACATTCATACTCTCGATGGCTACAACTACGACCAAATGATGGAGCAGCAGCATCAGATGGTGATTGACAAGATGAATATCACTGATCTGGTGAAATTTGAAAAAGAGGTGAAGTTTCAGGCCAGATTCAGACAGTTTTTCGAAGACCTTATCAAAACCATCCAGGATACGAAGCCAGAAATCGACCGCATAAACGATAAGGCCCATTATGATAGGGATAAGACAAACGGATACGAAAACAGAGATGGTAGAATTCCATTGTACGGCGGACACACAAGAGAAAATTACGTAGAAGAGCCCATCCGGAGCGAAAAGTTCTTACTGCTGTTTCTTAAAATTTCCGCCGATGAAGTGAATGGGCTCAAAAAGTCCCACACAAATTACATGTCGAAGCTTCCACGAGACTTCCCCAAGGAGCTCTACGAGTTTGCTGAGTTCAACGACTTTATGAAGGGAGATGGAATTGTGTACTTGGGCGGGGACAAGTACAACCAATTGGTTTTACTCTCAATCAAGACCCTCAGAGACACAGGAAGTAAGTTGCCCGTGGAAGTGATATTACCACAAACGAACGACTTTGATGTGAAGTTTTGCTTGGAATTATTGCCGAGTTTAAACGCACGGTGCAAAATTATGGCTGACTACGTGCCAAAGTCATTTGTTGAGAAAGTTAAGGGGTACCAACTCAAAAACGTGGCGCTTTTGATTTCTTCGTTCGAAAGAATCTTGTACTTGGATGCAGACAACTTGAGCATCAAAAACCCTGACATTTTCTTTGTCAACAAGCCATTTGTAGACCAACACATGGTTGTGTGGCCAGATTTATGGCGTCGGTCGACTTCACCGCACTTCTATGATATTATCGATGTGCCGGTGGATGCGAAAAACCGCGTGCGCAATAGCTACTTTGCTAACGACGCCAAGGGCAAGCTGGACCAACCAGAAAACTTTCTGTACCACGACTGCGAAGGCACCATCCCAGACCCGCTGTCAGAAACTGGGCAACTTCTCATCAACAAGCGTGTACATGCACGGACGCTTTTTTTGTCGATGTACTATAACTACTATGGACCTGACTACTACTATGCCCTCTTGAGTCAGGGAGCAGCAGGAGAAGGTGATAAGGAAACATTCATTGCTGCAGCGCACAAATTGGGACTCCCATACTACCAGGTGCAAGAATTTACTCGAGAATTCGGCCCCATCCACGAAAAGTCTAAAAAGCACGAGTTTTATGGAATGGGACAATATGACCCAATAATTGACCATGTGCAATATACGGGACTCAGTGGAGATGGGAAGGAGACACCCATTGACTACTTCTCAGAGGAGAAACCGGTTTTCGCAAAGAACGTGAAGGACCAAAGGGATAATTACAAGTACCACTTGTTCAAATCATCACAACTCTTCTTTTTGCATGCCAATTGGCCCAAATTGTATCCGTACGATTTGTTTATCAAGAAGAAGGAAGGCAGAACTCCATTATTAAATGAACGCCGGCGCCGGTTGTACGGCGGAGAATTAGCCAAAGAGTTGGGAGGATACGATTTCGAACAGGTGATTTTCAAAAACCTTCAATGGCTCTTTTGTGATTTGAAGTTGGAAGGAAAGGGAATTCCAGATAGTGGAACAGGCGACCGTGATGCCATTTGTAGGGAACTCGAGATTGAGGTGAAGTTTTTGGAAAACGATAAGCTTCTTTAAATGGCTGCAAAAAAAACAGGAGAATACACAAACAAACGCATAACCCATGCAAGATTGTATGGGTTCATATTCACGAAAAACTTTTATTTATACATAGAATTGAGGACACTAATAGATGCCTAGCGCAACCTCTGTGAGCCGTGTAGATTTGGCTTTGACAAGCACTACTGTAGACAGGAAAGAGTACCTTTGTCCTGCACAATCTTGGTTTCCGTTCCTGTACTTAGCTGATAGAAGTCCAGTGCAACACGTGATTGCTGCAATTTTTCAATCTCATGCAAAACGCTACTGGATTCAACCTTCATCCCTTTCCGATAGGAGATCATACCTACAGAGAGCAATAGAATGAGCCCTAAGAATACTTTGATTGCTATACTAGCGCTAGCAGTAGATTTGGATCTCCTTTGTTGCTCTATACCCAAGAGCAGCTTCAACTTTAATGAGTGTGAAGGAGTGTGGCTGCAAATTGCAATTCAACATCACCCATATTCTGTGCTACCTCCGCTCTTCACCAAGAAATAGGGCTTAGCCAACACGAATTTTAGCACTAAACACATAGGCCCAAGGGAAAAATTGGTTACAAAAAACAAGGGCAGACGGCATCGCTTGGAGATTTGGCCATTGCAATTGCTATAGTAGATGAATGGCATTCCTTCATGGGAGTGATTTCTCCCCACAAAGAATTTCTGCTACAGTACCATTACCACTCTGGCCCTGCACTCCCTGCTATCCTAGCCAGCCATCCACAGTAGGAGATGAGCGCGAGAGGAGACAATAGTTATGTCATGTGGAAGAGCCGGACAAAATGAGATACCTCCGGCATACCCAGAGCCGGGGCTACTTGTATCTCGGGAACGGCTGGTAGCCTACTCTTTCCCCGGAGACTCCCCCTAACAAAGAAAGTGTTCATGATCGAAAACAGCCTTTCAGCCAAACATTCACAGCGATCTGAGACCCAAACCCTTGAAAGGTATAGGGGCGTACACCCTTTTAGCTTGCTAAAAATGTTTCATGTTCCAGATGCATCCTCAACGAGAAATACACTGGCTGCAAAAGGTTCCGTCAAGATGTCACTATTCCGGCTTTGGGATAGGTCAAAAGGATGTCTGCATTGACAGACCCCGCGATGCCTCCGGCGGCGCTCCCGTGGGGCAACTCCGTTGAGGAGCCTCCTTCGGAGAACAACCCCACAGAGCGGACCGAATTTTATACGGTCAAGAAAAGTTCTGCTACGGTGAATGTCGTTTCATATCTATTAGATCTCTATAATCTGGCCTCTCTCTCTATAGCCCGCTCGTACTGTTCGACCCCCTCTTTGCTTGTGCACAGCCCGCCGCACACTACAATTACCACGATGTCGTCCTTCTTCAAGTTGTGCAAGTTTTTCGTGAGCAAGTTCATTTGGTTGTACACCACCGACACTGCGGCCCCACATGCTGGTTCTACAACCACGCCTGTGTGCTTGTGAAAGTCCACCACTGCGCGGATTGCTTCTCTGTCGTCGATGTCTTCGAGGTGTGACTCGATCAGGTCTTTGTTGCGGTAGTTTGCAAGGCTCTGTGGCGAGAGGTACGAGCATGCCAACAGTGTAGCCACCGAGTCCACCGAGTCCAATGTGAACACCTCGCCGCGTTCGATCGTGGCGGCCATTGTGGGCGCTTGCTTTGTTTCTATGAGTAGCAATTCTGTGGGCATTTGAGGGTGTGTTTTCTTGGCTGTTTCCACACCCTTGTAGATGCCGTTATACAAACCGCCTCCCCCGACAGAGCATACAATCGAGCGCAACTTGGTGAGCTCCTGAGCCGAAAGCTGCCGCGTCAACTCCTGCACTAACGACGAGTGACCCTCCCAGATCAACGGGTTGTCAAATGGGTGGCAGTATATGATGTGCTTGTCTTGAAATTTGGCCCTGAGAACACCCTTCAAGTACGCGTCCGCCTCCTGGATGTTTGCACCCACCTTGATCGTTTTGGCGCCGTATTCGTGGAGCTTGTTAATCACCTGTTGCTGTGTCCTGGTTGGGAGACACACAATACATGGCACTCCGAAATGCTGCGACGAGTACGCCGCCGCCAACCCTGCGTTTCCCCCAGAGCTCGCCAATACCAAAATGTTGCTCTTGTGAATACCCTGGCTCTGGGCACGCGCTACCGAACTTCTCACCAAATTACCAATCCCCCGCAACTTGAAGCTGCCTGAGGGTTGTTCGTACTCATTTTTGAAGAAAACACGGCATGGAGGAGGAGTGGGGAGTGTGTGGGTCACTTCTGTCAAAGAAGTCTGAATGAATGGCTGCGAAAATTCTGCTGCTGCTGCTGTTGCTGCAGGCGTGGAGTATGGCTGTTCCATTACTTTTACTGTTGGTGCGAGTCGGCTCTGCTGTGCTACTGATAATTTGTGTCTATGCTATATATATATATATATATAGCTCTATATCTATGTCTATTGTCTACGGAACCCGCCCCGATAAACAGATTCTCCCGCACCAGCTATAAATATAGCAAAGGGGCATCGCCTGCAGTTATTCCCTAAAACAGCGCCGCAGTGACTAGCTCGTAACCCCCGCCGATGGGTTCCCGCTTGACTCCGACCGGACGGCACCTAAAAACAAGACAGAAAAAGAAACCCCCTGGCCAGTCCTGTCACTAAGCCAGGGCGTACTCTGCGCCGGGGTTTGCGATGGAGCCGCGCGCGTTGCCTGACACATTTTAACTCGGACTGGCTCTGTTTAACTCGGTTTTTTGACTCCGCACCCAAAAAAGAAACTGCCGCAGCCATCTCCACAACTTGTCCCCTACACTTGCCAGCCGGCTCGGGTAAACAAATGCCGCAGTCAGCCATCACAAGTGGTGCGACGCACGCGACCAAGCTGATGAGGGCGGGGTGGGCCAGGCCACACAACGTGCGCATCGCAGCCGTGTGCACGGTTGTGGCTGCGGACTTCTGTCAGCGACGGAAAAACGCGGCTTCGGTGCGGCCTGCCGGCTACTCAAGGCACGCACGCCTTGGTCGCTGCCTCTGGCACGTGTGGAGCTTTTTCTCCAAAGGTGGTGTCTCCTCAAACGGATTTGCTCTCGCCGGGATGTGCCTGTGAGCTCCGTGACCGCTAGCAGCCTTACCGGTTGGCTGCCACTCCGCTCCAGCCGCTCGGTGCGTCACCGCAGAAGTCTGGGGCATCGTGTTTGTATCACGTGCACTCAATTTGGCTGCGGGAGATTGCTGCCACCCAGTCGGTTGCCGCGAGAGTGCGGGTTGCCCGAGACGGCTGGGGGGGCTGATTCAGATGGGCGAGGCTTGAGGCTATATATATGTCATCTCTGTTTGTAGAACCACGCCATGGCACTGCCTATCTTTGTGTCGCACGCGTCGCCGAGCTTATCGCTCTTGGGGATCCTCCGCGGGTTCCAGCTCGCCCTCTTGGGGGTGTTCCGTGCGCTTCAGAACCCACACATCACGCTGCTTAGTAACAACTCACTTATTCTCTTTCGGTTGGCACGAGATACGGCACTTGTGCAACTTATCATCGCGGTGCCCATGGTATCGCTCTGGCTCACTGTCCGCCTGGCGTCGTTGCTAACGGGGAAAGACTACTCCGATATATATGCAACTGTAGCGTACGTACAGAATAACGTGATAAACCTCAACTTTGTCTTGGTCAACTTCATCAATGTGTTTCGCTATGATCCGGACCACGGCGAGCTGGTTTGGTACGAGTCCTTGGACTTTTTTGACCCCGCGTTTCTGGAGTCGCTTCGCCTTCTAGATCGCGAGCGGAAGCTTGCCGCAAACCTGTACCACGACCTGTCTGCCGGCCGCATCTGGCTGCAAACGCTGTCGCGGGCTCTGCCTGTGCCAGCGTCGCGTCCTGGCACTCCAAATCCTACGTCGGCTACACTGATCGATTCGAGTGGGGATACAGTGGGGGAAGCAGTGTCTGTGTCAGTAGCAGCGGAAACTCTTCCGTCTTTGCTGCGCTCGCTCCCGTCGTCTTACATAATAAAACTTCTAGAGAGTAGAGGCTGGATCTCACCAAGCGCACACAGCAGACAGGTAATTCAGATATATACAAAGTTGGTGCTTACCAACACCGCGTTGTACCTCGTGGGTAACACGCCACGAGTAGGAGCGTTCATAGCATCTGTGTATTTGCTACAAAAGTTGGTAAACATAGCCGGAGTGTCGATGTCGCTCGCAATAGTGCTAGTATTGTTCCAGTTTTCGCCCGCGTACACGGTATCGCTTGTTTTGTTGTTCAACGAGTCGCAGGCGCTCATGATGGACTTGATTGTAAACCCGTTCTTCAACAAGTTGGAACAATTCACTACGCACGAAAGAGCACAGTGGATCAAGTCGCGCGATGGCATCCTCATGGGCTGGTCGCTCTTCTTCAACTTGTTGATCAACCAGTTCCCCACCTGCAGCCTCCTCTTCATCTTGCTCTCAAAGTTCAGCCTCGGCTATTTGATCCTGAAGGTGAGCGACCGCCCGCCCGCCTCCAGAACAAAATTGGTCAACTGGACGACAACCCAAATCGTATGGAGCAAAGAACGCCAGGACCACGTGTTGAACGGCGACTTTGTGAACGACAGAGGCTTTCGCCCAATTCCAGGCAGCTTCCTTCTCTAGACACCTGCAATAGGCTCCCTTGGCGCCACTGTGTGGGGCTGTTCTCCGAAGGAGGCATCTGCGGCTACCTCTGGTGCTATGTGGGCCCTGCCGGGGCACGCACATCCGCTCCGCTTGGGCCACTCCGTGGAGGCCACTGCGTGGGGCTGTTCTCCGAAGGAGGCGCCGGTGGTACTGCAATACTCTTTGCTAATAGGGGGCCACACGTATAGATAAACAGGCATAGCCGATTATAGTACATAATATACATCATTTCTTTCTGAACGACCGGTTCCCCGAGTACACGCAAAAGTCCAAGTACTGGAGCAACCCTTGTGCTAAGTCGCTGTCTCCAAAGTCGCCGAGTATGTAGTTGAATCCTCCGATCTCGCTGGTCTTATGGTTGAGCTGTAGGAGAGGCAAGAGTGTCAAGTCGCATCGTTTCCATTTGTGGTTCGAGAGCGACGTGATCTGGTTCGCTTCACCTGTTGGCTTGAATGACTCCGTGAGAAACTGGTTGGTGAATTCTACAGGGGCTGCGTCGGTGCTCCCGTGGCCGAGGTATTCAGCCTCGATGAAGTTGTCAATATCCAGTTTTTCCTTCTGCTTCTGCTGTTGCTGTTTCACAATTGCTCGTATGCGTTCTGATATGGCATCCACAGCCTCCACTAATTGACGCTCTGTCAGAGCGAGCGGCTCGGTAAGTCCTCCGCCGCCGATCACCTGGTACAACACGCTGAGCGTCTTGTGCACGATGCGCAAAAAGTTATACCGCAATTGGGCTCTGAAAACCAACTCGTTTCCGTTGAAGTGTGCCAAAAGTGATAATTTGAGTGGGAGCTGTGTGGAAATAGGTCTTGTTTCTAGGTCCGATACACCTACTGTTGACTCCAAAAACTGTTTCACCTCGGCCGCAAAAGCACTCGCACTCTCGACATCCACTTGCTTGATCTGCGGGATATCCCTTTCAAAGTGGTTGAACCAGTACAGGTTCAACCAGCTTAGTACGCTTTGTCCACTGCTACTTGTCACTGGCGGCCCTCCCACAGGTATAAAGTCAATCTTGTACTCGATTTTGCTTTGGATCGTGTAGTTTATCACGCGCTTTGGTACAATCCTACTTACAACTGCCACCACATGCCCGTTCAGTTTTGTCCCGTAGTTGATAAAGATGCCCTCCACTGTATCGTTGAGATAGTTGTGCGAGGACTCGCCCACAGGAAGAGAGTTTGAGAGCTCGAATTTGTAGAGTTTGGACCGCACGAGCGTCTCAAGGGATAGCCGCTTGGTCTCGGACTTGTCTAAACCTGTCCTCTTAAGAATCCCGTCGATAAGTGTGGCATGCGCGACGGCTCCGAACTCGAAAGTGAGGTCGATTGAGAGACGATTGTCTGCATGACCGCCCGCCAGCGCTACTTGTCCTGCTGCTGGAGCCAGCTCCAGCACTATAATTCCCGTCATCAACTGGTAATTCACATTCAATTCCACGGCACTCAACGTCCCCGTGCCCACAGCGTAAGCTCTGAATTCCACCGTTGTCCCGTACAAAAGGTAATCCCCGCCATTCAGCCACTGGAGCTGAGATACCAAAAACCTCGAGCTCGTTTGCACTATTTGGATCTCTCCAAGTTCTATCTTGGCGCCTCCTCCAAAGTCTGTGGTCTGTGCTTCTACTTCTTCTCCTCTATGGGCTCCTTCGGCCCTCGCTCGCACCAAAAAGACCGAGTTTGAACTTGTCACTACCGCTATATACGATTTCCCGTCCACCCAGGGAGACCAGACCAATTTCGCAATGGGATCTCCAGCAGCCATCTGTGGGCGGATTTGGGCCACTAGAGACTCGAAATTCTCGCTATAGACTGAGATCGTGCCACTGGCTAGCGCGAGTGCTACAAATCCACTAGACCCAGCCCAGTGTGCCGGGCCGGCTGAATAATCGAAGCTGTTCACCTTGAGAGCCTGCAACTGGTCTCTGGTAACGCGAATTTCGCCCTTGTCAGTGAGACAGCTCGGTGGAAGCGCGAGTCCCTCGAGGAGCACCTCGAACACGTTGTGCTTGATTCGGTACGAGTCGGCCTTGGCTGTGGGTCGCTCAAGAACCAAGAGCTCCGTCGTATTGAGCAACACAGCGAGGTTGCTCCCGCGCGTATACGGCAGCGCAGGGGTCCACTTGTGGCTGATAATGAGCGGGTCGGCGTACTTGCCAAACGAGAGCGGCTCGTCGTAAGTGGTCACCTCCACGTTACAAAACTTCCGGAGCTCCCACGACGAAAGCGTCTCTGCGTGGATCACATTGTTGAGGTCAAAAAGCGATTTGGAGTCTAGTATGGGCTTGGCTGTATCGCCTGGCGCAGGAAGAATGCTCTGATGGAGCGACGGGAGTACGGGTTCCAAGACTGTGAGAGACTGCGAATTGTTGATAGCGAGTTGCAGGTTTTTGGACCACTGCACTGGATCGTAGACCGCTGGGGCCACGTTGGTCCTCAGAACGGTGATACCTCGGATCATGACGAGCCTGTTGGAGGGGAATTGCTTAGTGCTAGCCACACCCTCTGGCTGGTGGCTGGTTTTGTTTACCAAATGCCTGGTGTGTGTGCAGGATTTTGCAACTACTAGGTAGAGTAGCACCAAACCCACTAAAGCTAGCAGTAGGGGGGAGGGCAGGCGTATGGGCAAGATTAGGTATATGCCAAGGGGCCCTCTATCAGACGGAGACATTTTATTGTGTTGGCTCACCCTGGGCGGTAAAGTTGCCTGATTTGTTTAGGGGTAGTTTTTTGGCTGCGAAACCAATGCAACCAAAGCTTTACCAGGACAGCCACGCCCTAGGACCTATCCTCGCACAGTTTTGAGTCTTCCAGGAATCCCAAAAGCATGAATGTATTGGCCCAATTCTCTCAGCACCTCGACCTACGCTACTCCTTTGGATCTCTCCAACAGTCCCTGCCTCTCTACGCGTCTCGTGTATGTGCAGTACTTAGATGAGATATAGATACTCCCCCACACAAGCTTAAACGACACCATGCAAACCCATAGCAGTCTCCCTCTAGATGATAACTGTGGAACGAGATGCCTCGTACAGCCATCCTTATGATCCGTATCAGATCCAGCTCGATCTCATGCGCGAGATATACACATGTATTGAGAGCGGGTGCAAAGTTGGGCTCTTTGAGAGTCCAACTGGTACAGGTAAAACCCTTTCGCTCATCTGCTCAACAATGAGCTGGCTTCGAGATTTCAAGCGAAACGAAGGGAGTATAGAAAAGAAACACAAACCCGTTGGTGCTAACCATGAAAGGCAGGACGATAACGAATCTTCGGACGATGAACCGGACTGGGTGAAAGAGGCGTACGCTAAATCACTTATAGAGAGATCCTTCACAGCGGCGCGGGACTACGAAATGTATTTGGACGAGGTGGAAAAGAAGGTGAAGGCAAACCAGAAATCTGTTTATGAAATTGATAGGAGGAAGAGGAAGCGGGTCACCAGAAAATTAGTAACTACTAGTGCTGCTTCTGCTGGATCTAGCGGCGATTCGGAATTTATACCTGATGACTACCATAGCGACACAGAAGCCACAGACTTGAACGACGAAATTAGTCTCGAAGTACGGAAACTACTAGGGAAAGTTGACGGGGCAAAGGAAACCGTAGAACTAGTTAACAACTGCCCAACCACCATATATTATGCTTCCCGTACACACTCGCAATTGAGTCAATTCGCAGCCCAGTTGAAAATGACAGAGTTTCCTTCCTCATTCCCAAATGTCACGGAACGAACCAAATTTCTTCCCTTGGCATCCAGAAAGCAGCTCTGTATCCACCCGAAAGTGTCACAGCTAAAGGACTTGGGAAGTATCAATGATGCGTGCGTGGATATGCAGAGCTCAAGTGCAAGCTCAGGCAAAACTGCCTCCTCTTCGTGCCAGTTTATGCCCAAAAACACTCCAGAATCCGACGCCCTTACCAAAGAGTTTGTCGACACAAACTTCACCTCGATTCACGATATAGAGGATTTGGTAACCCTAGGTGAAACTCTTCACATCTGCCCTTACTATTCGGTTCGAAAAGGAGTGGAGTTATCTGAGATAGTAGCGCTACCGTACCAGATGCTCTTGCAGGAGTCTGCCCGGCTGTCTGTTGGGGTTCGGCTCGACGATGCCATAGTTGTCATTGACGAGGCACACAACTTGTTTGACACCATCAGCTCCATTTACTCGGTGAGTATTACCGAGCAGGATTTGGATTTGAGTATTTCTTCCCTCAAACGGTACCTCAAGAAATTCTCCTCGAGGTTGAATAGTGGTAACAGAATCAACCTCATGAAGTTAATCAAGCTCTGCGTGGTGCTACGGAGCTTCATCAATGGAGCCGTAGACAAGAAGATTGTGTCTCCCGGAAGAGAGATAGCTGGTCTGGATCTTTTCGGTGGAAGCACGGGAGACTCTGTCAATATACACAAGCTCGAGGCATATATGGGGAGAAGCAAAATAGCGTACAAAGTGGAAGCTTGGATAAAGGAAGAGAGGGAAAGACAAAAGCAATTATCAATAACAGCACTGCTGGTACCTGCTAATCGCTCCCACTCCGGCCTGTCTTCTCCGCTCCTCTTCAAAATTGCTGCTTTTCTCTCATCCCTCGCCAATCCCTCCTCAGAAGGCAGGTTCTTTTGGGACAAAACTGGCCAGTCCGTTTCGATCAACTACATGCTACTCGACCCTCTGTCTGTATTCAAGGAGATTGTGACTCGTGCCCGCTGTGTCATTCTATGCGGAGGTACTATGGAACCCATGGCAGACTATACAAACTACTTAGTTCCATCAGTCCCCCCAAGTTCCATTAGAAAGTTTTCATGTAATCATATTATTCCAGACTCAAATCTCTTAGTCTACCCGGTCAAGTCCGTGACAGGAAGCGAGAACTTTGAATTTCTGTTTGACAGACGGAATAGTCCAAGCATGATTTCCAACTTGGGAAGGTGTATTTTGAGGATATGCCAGACAGTGCCTGACGGAGTGGTGGTTTTCTTCCCTTCATATAAGTATTTGGAGCAAGTGAGAGAGAGCTGGCAGAAGGGTTCTCTGAAATCCTATGGAGTTGAGGGGTCCTCTTTATACGACACGCTCTCGCGTTACAAGGGCATCTTCACCGAACCCAAGGAGTCATCCGACGTGCAAGCTGTCCTTGCTCTGTATTCAAAAGCAATCAATAATCCCTCAGAGTCTCTGCTACGTCAGGGAGCGTTATTGTTTGCTGTTGTAGGGGGGAAGCTATCTGAGGGTATCAATTTCGCAAACGAAATGGCACGGGCAGTAGTCATGGTTGGACTCCCCTTCCCCAATGCCTTCTCAGGAGAAATCGTTGCCAAGCGGAAATATATTGAGTCGAAAGTACTATCGCAGAAGGGAGGAACACAAGCCATGGCCAAAGAGGCAGCCAAAGAATTTTACGAAAACATATGCATGAGAGCAGTAAACCAAAGCATCGGCAGAAGTATCAGGCACATCAACGACTACTCCATTCTATACCTCATAGATCAGAGATACGAAAATGCAAACATTCAAAATAAGCTCAGTGGCTGGGTGCGCAACCGATTAAAGCGTGGCGTATCATTTGAAATGGCTATTTCCGAGTCAATTGAGTTCTTTGAGGGTCATAAAGATAGACAGCTAGAGGTTTGAGTCCTCGCTCGACTCCTCTTCTTATCTGCAACTGTTTGCTCCTCCCAGCGTGGTCGAGATCATTAGCCATTCAGAGAGCAGGAAATCACTGACCTTGCACCTCGGCATTCCAGGCCGTTACTTGTATATACATAAGAATCCAGAAGTCAGTGTAGATTATGGGAAAACGATGTCGCTTCTGAGTACCCATTTCTCTCCCTTTGTCACCAACTCTGCCTCGTGCATCAAACAGTCGTCACCGTGCTTGTGTAGAAGAGCCAATCCCTTCGATGGGTGTATGTTTAGTGGCTTGGCTTTCCTCACTTCGGGATGGAAGATTGTTCCGCCTCCTTCGAACTCGTCATCCCCTGTCAAATAGATAAGCAATGTCCACTTGGTTCTGCCCTTTTTGGATCCCTTCGGGTCCAACGGACACACCACAGACTCGTCGTAATGCTTTCCGAAATGGTGGCCCTTTCTATATCTGTACACTCTGAGCTGAGGGTTCAAGAAGATTGCGTCGTCAAATTCGTTTCGAACGTGCTCGAGGTCCTCATCTACGTAACCTACATCTTGCAATAATACCTGTCGAAGATACTGCCAAAGCAGCCTTGTGGCAGCAAAATCGAGAGTAAGGCATCGATCATTATACCTCGCAGCATATTCTTTGCTCTTTATGAGAGGAGTTGTCTCCAATTTCATCGCAGGCGACTTGAGAATCGAACTGATTAGGTCATTGCATACTTCTTTGGGAAAGAACTTTTCAATTGTAATAATCTGGTCTTCCACTACGATCTGCGGTTGCGGCTTGAAGAACTGCTTGGAGAAATTGGTAGGGAGAGCACTGAAGGAAGCGGGAAATACGTACGACATGCTGGCACAGATTGCAAAAGAAATCAGATACGGCTGGCAATTTTCAAAGGAGCTTTTTGATGCGCGCTGCTTTTGTTTGCTCTGTAAGGATCTCGAAGAGTTTGTTACATTCTCTGTTACACCCTACTCTCGATACCGTTGCCTTCTCTGAGAGGTACCATTCGAGTCGAGGATACGATTTGTAAAAAAAAATCGGCTTAGGAGGTGCCGGCGACTAATGGTTGCATATACTACAGTATAATGGCTGCAAATTTATATTCTATCTACTTATAACAGCGCTTCTAGGTTAACTAGCAAGCTGTAAGTTTCCCTTGGCATTTTGTACTGTACCATACCGGCGTATATCATACAGTTTTTAGCCATTTTATGGATGTTTTCTAACTCTTCTCGTTGGTTGCTAGCAGTTTTATACTTTTGGGTTAGTATCGCGTAATTCATCTGTGATACCAGGGTCATGATCATGATCAACAACAGCGGGATCACCTTGATCACGTTTTCGTCGAGTGAATTCGACACGAGTTCAGCATCCTTTCTGATCGAAATCAAGTCTGCCTTCACGTCGATTGGAATAATGCCCAAATCCAAAATTTTCTGGATCGTAATGGTCCAGTTTTTTTGCAAGAAAGCTGCCCTGATATCCACTATCGATATCAACAAGTCCAAACTTTCGCGTCTGGCAGGTGATATAGAGTCCAAAATGTGTGTATTCTTTTGGAATATTTGCATCGTGTGCTTAGCCAACATAATTATACTGTTCTCTGGGGTGTCCGTCTCCTCGTGAACTAATGGCTGGTCCAAGGGAGTGGTGGATAAAATCTCTCCCAATAATTTGTTCAACAAAATTATATCGGTATTGTACTCTTGAGCGAGCTGGTAAAGCAAAATAGAGTCAAAGATTCTTCCTTCTTCCTCACACCGAACTGCCAGCTTCTCAATGATAGTTTGGTTGAAAATATCCAAGTCGTCCAACTTGATAAGCAGTCTTTGCTTTTCCAAAATTCCAGGCAGTCTTTCACCATTGGTGGAGCTTATGGCACCCAAAAGTAATCCAAACTCTCTTGAGATCAAAATGAGTTCGCGGAGCGCTTCGTGACAAATGGATGCGTTGTGTGGCTCCATTGCTATCAAAATTAAGTACTGGCACGCCACCTTTGGGTCAGAAATCTTGAAGGTGCGTGTGTAACTGCCGAGCAACCGGCTGAAATTGATCTTGAACTCTCCCTGAGCGGTTACCACAAGTAAGTCATTTTTCAGCTCGCGGCTCGTAGCGTGGAGCAAACCGTAGTAGCTTAATCCAATGGCCAAGTGCACTGCGTCGCATTCATTGATGGACTCGTACGTGTATTGTACTGCCAATTCATACAATCCAACTAGAACCAAAAACTTCATGTAAAGCGGGTTGTTAGACGAAGCATTGAATTTCTTCGGCCCAAGCAGTATGATACGCTTCTGTAAGTCGTCGAGAGTATACGTTTCGAAAATTAGCCCCGTGCTGGTACCAGTACTAGAATCAGTGGCAGAAGTTCCTTCGTTGATAAGAGATAAGTGGAACCACAACCAGTCCTCCATGCTCAAGTTTATCGAGTGGGGCAACGCTTTTTTCGCCAAATCGCACTTTCCGATGATCTTGTACACGCTGTACTTGTATACATCATAAGTATCGACCAAGTCTTCGTTTATGAATTGGAATTGCTGATTGAATTCAGCTTGGAGACGCTCATTGAGGTCTAAAGGAAGCGCATACGCACCAACTTCCAAGAATTTTTTCACATACATTGGGAAGTTTTTGTCAAATTTCTCAAACGAGCTTTGGTTCTCCTCTACGAGCTCCAAAAGCTCAACGTGTAACCCCGCACGCAAGAGGTAGAAAATGAGCGCCCAGATGGGGCATCCATTCACTAAGAGTGTGTTACTTCCCTGTACATGCAGCTGTTGCAGCAGCAGCAGCAGTGGGAGTTGTGGTTGGTGTTGCTTGGTGACCTTGTTAATAAAATGAATCACCTTGTTGACGTTGGAAGGAGGCAACTTGTCCTTCCCATCGTCCTCGTTGTAGTGGTTTACGATGTAATCGTAGAACTGCAGCTCAAGGTATGCGCGGCTAGAGTTCACAATTTGTGTGGGCACTGAGCCATCAGCATTGTTGTCTTGAAACTTCTTCTCTTGACTCAACTTGCTCATTTTCTCTCCGGTCAAATTCACAATAATTTTCCATGCATCGCCCACCTGACGAGACTTGAGGTCTGAATTGGCCTTACTTACCTCTTCGAAGCTCATAGCTAAAGGGAAAAACGATTCTGAGAGCCGTGCTTCATTTAGCTGATACACAATTTGGGCATGGCTTTCAAATTTTTCACGACTCATTTGCTTTGATGAGTACGTGGATGAAGGCTTGGCCGAAAGTGGAGAAAGGAGATTGTAGTTGTAGGAGTTTGTTTTGTTCCAATTGAAGGAGGAGTTGGCACTGACAGTTTCGCCATTTTTGGTGTTGTCGGAATCATACTTCAGTTTTTTTATGCTCGCTGAGCTGGGGCTCCGAGAACTCCCGGCGATAATCCCAAAGCTCCGTCTCAATTGGTCTTTTCTCACTTTCCAGTCGATGGAGATGTTTTTCGCTACAAAGTTGTCGAAATCCTTGGATGCCGAAGAAATTGACAGTTCAATCGCAGCCAAGATGTTCTCATCCTTCTTGTGGCTGAGGTACGAGTCGAGACTGGCTCCTGAAGCTCCGAACCCTTCACCGGCTCCAGATTCAACCGCTGCACCGCCTATTTGGTGGTGCAAGCCGCTGTCGTCCGCAGGTGCAGAAGTCTTGGCCAGCCCAGAACCATCGTCCCAATCAAAACCGCCTCCAAATCCTCCACCAAACTTCCCACGCCTGCCAGCATCTATACCGCCGCCAAATCCTCCACCAAAACCTCCACCAAAGTAGTGGGCTCCAAGCTCCTGGCTGCCCAAAGAATTCAACTCAGCCTCAATATCGTCCGCAGAAATTCCACTCAGAGCAAGCAAGTAATGCGCACGTGTGAAAGACGATGGCTGCTTGGACGCCTGGCGACGAAGCATGTTGGTTTTCTTCTGCAATTCCGGGAGAGTGAGCTGGATAGACCCCAAATCAGAGAGCCCTGATTTCGGAAAGTTCCCCGCGGACTCGAGAAGATCTTTGAGAAGCTTGGTCAGCGAGTCATCCTGAGTGGTAATTGGTGCAGTAGACACACTGGCTATGCCTGGTGCACTAGCTGTGCTTGCAGTCCCGCTGGCAGGGCCTTTGGCGGTACCACCGACAGCTCCAGTGGCATTAGTTTGCGAAGACAAGTTCAGAAAAAGCAGGCCACCTCCAGTGGATCCTGTGCTGTTATTCACAGAGCCAAACAAAGACATTGCTGAGTTATTGCGGTCCGGTTGTGCTAGCGGTTGCTTTGCTGTCAGCCCTCGCCTGGTGTTTTCATTTTGCCCTGACTTTTCTGAGATGGTGGATCGTACTGCACACAGCTGTGTGCACTTCGCGAAGAAATTTACAAGCGGCCAGCCCATCGCGTATAAATAGGACAGTCCGCGCCCCAAATTTTCAGCGTGGTTTTTGGTTCTTTTCTTTAACTTTGTCCAAAAGTAATCCTCCACATAGACAGTGCAACGGCATTTTCCTTTCGGTTTGGACAGTGGACCTCAGTTTTTGAGGGGCCGCTGTCCTTCATGCCGTTTGGATATTCACACATGCTAGTCGCGATAGCTGGTAGGAAAGAGCGAATGGATCTTTAAGAACTTGTCTGGATAATAATGAAAGAGAGGTGTCAGAAGGTTCAGACATTACTGTAGAGAAGGCCGCCGCCTTGTAGTTTCGGCGAACTGAATGAGCCTGTCCGCTTCGGGTACTTCCTCGAAGTGATCACTCTCATCGGAGTTTCTCGTGGCATATAGAGGCATCTACGACCCAGTGCACTGCTACAGCCATTGTCGGGGGCAAAGGTAGTCTCCGTAGCGCCACTCACTAGGTTCTGTGTGTCCCATTGCATGGGACAGACCTAAGGAGCCAAAAATGTAGCTATAAGCTTAATCTCTATTCCTAGAGATTGCGTGTAGTTCACCACCATAGAAAAGGTATGATCCGGTACAGGCTGCAAAAACACCTGAATCGTCCATCACTCCAGCATTAATGGCCCTTTGTCGTACACATGTTGTCCTGGTTACCCATGTCGCAAAGAAGCCAAAGAAGCCGACAATACAAGCGCATGCGGCTCACGGCTTCAAACGCGGTGATACCGATGCCAGCAATGGCGGAGGGTATGAGCCAGGATACGAGAAGCTGACAATAGTGCTCTTTGTCACGCAATGCGAATGTTCTGTACCTCTAAGTGATTGGCCGCGTAACACACTGAATGCATAGTCCAAATGGCCGTCAAGCGTCCGCCCACGATGTTCGAACTACGAGTTAGCAACCGCACGAGGTTCCAACTGCAATTTTCGGCAGGTCCAGACCCCTGCCACCTTCACTCCTCCCCGCTAAGTCATGAAGCTCGCGCTTGCGTTTTCACAATAGCACATGCTATCCGTGGGTGTAGAACGATCCGATCGTTTACGGATCCTTTGATGCGAATGACTCCACAATTATACATAGGTGTGTGCTTTTAGGGCGGTTCAGCAGAACGTGCTAATTGTTCCCCCATCACAATACCGGCGCTGATGGTGTACTCTCACCCGCCATGACTCGCTCTTTGTTCGTGTCTAGGCTTACACAGTGCGCACAATGCTTAGTGTTAGGCGGCCAAGTGTTTTCCAGAACAATAGCTCTAGGAGCAGTACACCTAGCATCTCTACCACAAGAATACGTAGACACGATTGCTTTTGTCGAGCCTCAACGCGTATTGGCATCTTATTGTCGGCAAGTTAGTTTCTTGTGCAAAACAAGTTGTAGGCATTGTAAACTCGCAAGCAAAGGCGAGTGTAGACTGCCTAAAAAATTACGCAAAATACGAGACAGTTTACTCAAAAAGGTGAAAGCCGCACGCACGTCCATGTATTCTCAGCTAGCTTAAAAAATCGGCTGCATTGGGACCTGGAGCCTCTTGTACTGGCGAGGGGTCCCCACCTTAGAGGCAGGAGTCCCGAGGAAGTATAGATCGGACATCTGCACATGTCGGGACTTTCTCTGTCTGGAAACATGTGAGTAATAGTTTAGTTTAAGTGATTGCCCCTCGGAACTTTGTCTGTTCGAGATCCTCTTGCTCCATGCTGCGCATATACGAGCGGATCGTGACTCTAAGATCCAATCAGAGCTCCACCTATTTATGGCTGGTAGTATATTTTGAATTTCAAACCATCTTCTTTGTTGCTTAGTCTGGTAGAGTCTATCTGGTTAAGAGAGAGTGAAAGAAGTAAAAATATACAAAGACAAAAAAAAACAAGACAAAGACTTAGGCTGCAAATAAACTATACCCGCGTACATGCATTGTGGACAAAAAGAGAAACAATTCAAGCAGACCGCTAATAACAGGTATGGGGTAAACATCATATTAGAGCAACTACATCAGAGGCTATCACTCGCTTACGCTGTAGGCGGAGAAAATGCCCTGATGCTCCTGCAACAGCGGATCGATTGCATGTGCCAATTAAAAAGTAGAAACATATGCGAACAGGCTTTGATACATACGCGAGCTCGTCACACGGAAACAAGCTAATAACACCGACACACGCAGATCCACCAGAAGCGGATACAATCTACACATGCTCTAAGCAGTGTCGCGTTGGATGCAGCGCGAGAAAACCCAAACTAGGGCATATACTCTGAACAGAACCGTGTATTGACCCAAAAATATCATCTCCTCCCGATTGTATAAAGCTAATATTGTCTTTTTAAGTTGATTACCCCCCCAATCCGTGTTCTAGCAATCCTCTCTTGTATTGTTCCCGTTCACACTTTCGTAATCACAATAAGGTGCAGACAGAACTATCAATGTCTTCGATTTTTCATGTCGTCCTAAAAAATATTTCTGGGCTGCATTCATTATGCAGCATAAATATTTTTTTTCTCTGCTTAGGCTGCAAACGTAAATAATTCAATAAAGAAAAAAAAAGATTATTGGTCGCTCCACCACAACTTGTGGGTAGTGGTGGTTTGTGCTAGCCTTTGACGGAGCATTATATAACTCCATGCATTTTTCCCATTTATATTGGTGGTGATTTAAATTTCACGAACTAAGAATCAGACCATCAAGCAATGCATTTCAAAAGCTTGACTGCATTGATTGCAGCCACTGCCATTTCGATGGTGGCTGGTCAAACAATATCTACAAACACCGTCACAGATGGCAGTGTTATTTTCATTGGGGATGTCACCATTGACTCTGGTGTCTATTGGTCGATCTTCAATTCTGCTATTGACACTTTTCTTGGTAACCTTGATGTGCAAGGAGAATTTTACATTACTCTTAACAACCCGTTGCTCTCCTTAACAGTAGCCTTTAGTGGCTTGTTAAACGACTTCCTGAACACTGGTACTGTTGTTTTCAATTCGATCAACGGCCTCTTGCCTCCTTCCTACTCGCTTCTCCCAACCACATTCCACAACTCGGGTCACATCTTTTTCAACGCCGTCGGTAATTTACTCACCTCAGTGTACACCATCTCCGCCCCCACATGGACAAACGATGCTGGTGCAACAATCAACTTGTACCTGGCACAGCGTGGAAACGGAGTGGCCACCTTGGGAACTCTTGGTTTTGCAATCACAAATAACGGTCAGATTTGTTTGGTGAATCAAGCATGGAAACAAACCACATCCATCACCGGTGGTGGATGTATTACCGTTGGAACCGCATCCAACTTCTGGATATCCAACGGATTGCTCCCAATCTCCACCTCACAAACTATCTTTTTGCAACTGCCATCGGCTTCCATCAGGGCGGACGCAATCTTAAATACCCAGACATTCACAGTGGCCGGATTCGGTGGTGGTAATGTGATTGGTATCAGTTTGCCCATCGGAACATTTAACTATAACGCAGTCTCAGGAGTGTTGAGCATCAACGCACTCCTCTCTCCTTTTTCGCAAAAGTTTTTAATTGGTACAGGTTACAATCCAGCTCTGTTCCAAATTGAAACCTTTGATTTCGGCGGTTTGATCGGTACAGTGATCAATGGAGGCCTCACGTACCTGGGACCAGTACCTGTCGGTTCAACCTCGTCGTCTGGATGCATTCCATGTGTTCCACTTCCATCAGCACCAACTTCCGGTTCTTCATCAGCTTCGTCAACAGCTTCATCTTCTGCGGCTTCATCAACCGGTGGCTCATCTACTGGTGGTAGCTCGTCTGCAACTGGGGGAAGTTCTTCTGCAACTGGTGGTAGCTCGTCTGCTACAGGAGGAAGTTCTTCTGCTACTGGTGGCAGCTCATCCGCAACTGGAGGAAGCTCTTCAGCTACTGGAGGTAGCTCATCCGCAACTGGCGGTAGCTCATCCGCAACTGGCGGTAGCTCATCCGCAACTGGTGGAAGTTCTTCTGCAACTGGCGGTAGCTCGTCTGCAACAGGAGGAAGCTCTTCTGCAACCGGCGGTAGCTCATCCGCAACTGGCGGTAGCTCATCCGCAACTGGAGGAAGTTCTTCTGTAACTGGAGGAAGTTCTTCTGTAACTGGCGGTAGCTCATCCGCAACTGGAGGTAGCTCGTCTGCAACTGGTGGAAGTTCTTCTGCAACTGGCGGTAGCTCATCCGCAACTGGGGGAAGTTCTTCTGCAACTGGTGGTAGCTCGTCTGCTACAGGAGGAAGTTCTTCTGCTACTGGTGGCAGTTCATCCGCAACTGGAGGAAGCTCTTCAGCTACTGGAGGTAGCTCGTCTGCAACTGGAGGAAGCTCTACTGCAACCGGCGGTAGCTCATCCGCAACTGGCGGTAGCTCATCCGCAACTGGCGGTAGCTCATCCGCAACTGGTGGAAGTTCTTCTGCAACCGGCGGTAGCTCGTCTGCAACTGGTGGTAGCTCGTCCGCAACTGGTGGCAGCTCATCCGCAACTGGTGGCAGCTCATCCGCAACTGGTGGCAGCTCATCCACTTCTCCCTCCGGCTCCACTGTTTCTGGTCCTACAACCACTCCAACTGCTTGCCCGGTTGCTCCGGGAGGCACTCCCAAAATCGGTTGGGTTGCTCGCTTCTTTTCTTACGTCCTTGGTGATGTTGTAGATGTTGACGATCCAGCTTATTACAACACGGGTTATTTATCTCATTCGTTGCTTCATACCGTTCCTTTGGTCACAAGTATCAATTTCCATTTGGAAGCGGCTGGTCCTGGCCCTCAGGTTGGATCAGTTTACGGTTATGACTTGACGTTCACAAACTTCACTTTGGAATTGACGGCTTACATTGCTCCCACTGCCACTGGCGACCACACAATCACTTTGTCTGACATTGTCGATGGGGCCACCGTTTTCATTGGTGATGGTGACGCTTTTGAGTGTGGTAGCGCAGGCTTAAGAAAGAGAGACATTCAAATCTTAGGTCCCGGTGGAAGTGCTGAGGGTGCTGTATTCCTCACTGCAGGAACCTACGTGCCTATCAGAGTAGTGTATGTGAATTCTGCTGCAACCGCAAACTTTGACTTGATCATTCTTGGCCCCGACGGTTCTCCAGCTACAATTGTGCTGTTCCCGCCTCCAACTAGCTCAAGTGCAAGCACTGGTCCAACAGGTACTGGCTCCAACACTGGATCTAGCACTGGTATTGCCTCATCGCTGGCCACTCTCTCTAGCGCTCACTACAGTAATTCCACCAGCGGTGGTGCTCTGTCTACTGCCTCCTCTTCTGGAGGTTCAGTTCCCGCAAGCAGCACTGGAACCGGTACTGGAGGACAAGGAACAACTCTCAGCACGGTAACAAAGTCAAGCTCAACTGCAACTGCAACTGGTGGCAATGGTGGAAACGGTGGTAATGGTGGTAATGGTGGTAATGGTGGTAATAGTGGAAGTGGATCAGGTCCTGGATCAGGCGGCAACGGAAGTGGCAGTACTCCAGGTGGTTCTGGTGGGTCTTCAGGTTCTGGTAGCGGTAGTACTCCGGGTGGATCAGGCAGCGGATCCTCAGGTTCTGGAAGCGGCTCAGGAAGTGCTCCAGGAGGATCGGGTAGCGGATCGTCTGGTTCTGGTTCTGGTTCTGGTTCTGGTTCTGGTTCTGGCTCTGGTTCTGGTTCTGGCTCTGGCTCTGGCTCTGGCTCTGGCTCTGGCTCTGGCTCTGGCTCTGGCTCTGGCTCTGGCTCTGGCTCTGGCTCTGGCTCTGGCTCTGGCTCTGGCTCTGGTT